>JAODAL010023947.1:0-61634 GCA_025379985.1 Phyllomedusa bahiana | reverse complement strand
GCCTGGGTCCTTAATGCTCCTGCGTGTAAGGAACAGGCAACAATTTCACTTGTACAGCTAACAGCTCCTCAGTCACACTGCACCTGTTTTCTACAATAAGAAAACAGCAAAATTGTGCTCGGTGCCTTAAATGCTCCTGCGTGTAAACATAGAAGGCAGACGGATCTGTGCTCTGGATGATTTCAGGAAAACAGCCGAACTGATGAAGCGATACATCCCCTTTAAGCATTCCAAAGTTATTACCAAATAAAGTGACATGTCACATGGGGCTCAATCCAGCAGACCAAAAGGGCAGGGGTTAAAAGGCAGGAATGAATGTGTGTATATTTACTTGGACCAGAAGAACTGGGGGTGAGAGCAGGATACCATGACCAGAGACACTGAGGAGGAAGATGATCAAGGAGCACAGTATGCTGAGTTCAGAAAGGCGTCAATAGTATGTGCTTTCTTTTTTTAGATTGAGACATTTTTCCCAAAAGATAGCCTTTATGGACTATCAACTTGAATTCCAGTAGGTGCCTGATAGGAAGGTAGCCATGTAATAACCGATGTGGTCATGTGTAACAGAAGCAACTAGAAATCTTTTAAAGATTTATTGAAAGATTAACAGCAAACTGGAAAATGTTAAATGGTATTTGGGCTTTACTCACAGTCTTTTTCTCCCTGTATAACTAAGGGCACGGAGGTATTTCTGATACAGTCTTCTGGGACAAAACAGTGGGGCGCGGTCTCTCTCTCCATCCACACATAGTCACTTTGGGCCACATGTATGAAAACGGTTTAGGTCTAAAACTCACCTTGTTGCTCATAGGTTACAATGGGCAAAAAAGTGAGTCTTAGACCTAAACCGTTTTCATAAATGTGGCCCATTGTGTTTAATCAGCTCCCTGGTGCCAGTATCTCCTGGTGTTTCCACTTGACACCTATCTCGCTTAACTTCTCTCACTTTCTTTATTGAAAGTGAACAGACCACTCTCTCTATTAACTCTCTGATCTAATGACTCTCACCTACTGACTCCTTTCTCTGATTTTCCATTTTTTTTTCTTCCTGTTCTTTATCATGTAGAGGGGAGGGTGCTTAGTGGAAAAGGCTAGAAGGAAAATAATCCAAATGGTAGAATATCTATGGCACTATTTTTTATGAAAAAAAAAACGAGTATATTCATATGTTTAGTACATGACAAGCTAGTAGAGAGTTCAACTCTACTACTGAAGCAATGAGAATTACACGGTCCGATGTTGTGGCCAACCCGACCTTTCTCAAGGACCTAAATAGTGTGGAACAAGAGAAAAGGGCTGTAGAGAGCTTCACCAAAAAAGAAATGCTGTGGATTTTCTTCTACTTATTCATTCTCTTGGTGCAGGGTTTGCCCTTACTGTGAAAAAAAAATTTACGGCACTGAAGCATGTCGGACGGGGGGGGTCGGGGGGGCCCACAGGGGAAATTTGATTTTGGGGGGGGCCCACCCTACTGATAAAAATATTACCCGCCTTCGACTAAATGCCCCCAATTTTCCCAAAATACAGTGTGAAAAACAGAACTGTATTGTGTAGTACAATAGCAAGTTATCACAACATATTCACAGCCCCAAACATACATAGACACACGGCAAGTAGTCCACCCATACCCCCCTCCACCCCCATACAATATCCCCCTCCACCCACAAAATACCCCCTCCACCCACATACACTATCCCCCCCCACCCACGTACAATCCCCTCCACCCACTAAAACCCCCCCACCGACAACACTACCCCCCTCCACCCTCACACATTTCCCCCTCCACCCAATACAATACCCCCTCCCCCCACATACAAAACCTCCTCCACCCACAACAATACCCCCCCCCCACAAATACAATATCCCCCCCCCCCCACATACAATATCCCCCCTCCACCCACATACACAAATTCCCCTCCAACCACTACAATACCCCCTCCACCCACATACACTATCCCCGCCACCCACATCACTACCCCCTCCACCCAACAATATCCCCCCCCACCCCACAACAATACCCCCCTCCACCCAAATAAAAAATTCCCCCTCCACCCACATACAATATCCCCCAACCCACTACAATACCCCCCCCCCAATCAATATCCCCTCCACCCCATAAAAATATCCCCCCACCCAAACAATATCCCCCCCCCCACTAAAACCCCCCTCCCCCCACATAAAAAACCCCTCCACCACATAAAATACCCCCCTCCCCCCTCATAAAAAACCCCCCACCACCCTACTACAATAGCCCCCTCCACCCTCATACAATATCCCCCCCCGCCCACAAAAAATATCCCGCTCCGCCCACAACAATACCCCCCTCCGCCCACATACAATATCCCCCCCCCCCACATACAATATCCCCCCCCACCACATACAATATCCCCCCCACCCCCCCTACAATATCCCCTCCCCACATCAATATCCCCCCACCCACATACAATATCCCCCTCCAGCCCACATACAATACCCCCCTCCCCCACAACAATACCCCCCTCCACCCACTACAAACCCCCTCCACCCACATACAAACCCTCCTCCCCCCCAATACAATATCCCCCTCCACCCCATACAATATCCCCTTCCCCCACGTACCCCTTGGTCACCACCTCACCACCTTCTAAAAAAATCACCAGAAAAGAAAGTAAAATTTGTAACTCCTATACAGGGTCAATCAGGAACATTATGCGGCATTATACCGGGGCCGATAAAACCCACAACACCCCCACAAGGGGTCCGCACCAGCTCGGGTATAACCTACCCCCGCCATTTTGGGGTCACATAGAGGTCAACCCCGTAGGAAAACCACGCACCCCCATATAGAGACCACATAGAGGCAGAACCACTCAGGAAAAACCTACAACACCGCCATATAGGGGCCACATAGGGGTCAGACACACTCGGGTAAAAACCTACAGCACCACCTTTTAAAGAGCCCACAAAGGTCAGACACCAGTCGGGTATAACCTCAACCCCGCCAATAAGACCACAAAAGGGGTAGACACCAGCTCGGGTAAAAACCTACAACACCACCAAATAGAGACCACAAGAGGTCAGACACCAGCTCAGGTAAACCAAAAAACCACCAATAAACCACTAGGGGTAAAACACCGGGGCCGGGTAAACCCTTCAAAACCACCATATAGAACCACATAGAGGTCAACACCAGCTCAGGTATAACCTAAAAACACCCCCTATAGAACCACATAAGGTAGACACCAGCTCAGGTCACAACATTCGTGAATACACACTGATCCAATATAAAAAGCAACATCCCCCTGAAATCAGTACTCATGGAGACGTCCTTCTGGGAGTCTTTCTTTTCTTTCAGAGTCGTTTTTTTTTTCCCTTTTTTTTCCTCTGCTCCATTCCACACCCCATGAGGTTTTGTCCCGGGCCCAGCTCACCCCGCAGAAAATTACACACAAAATTTAGAACCCCCAAATTTTCCAGATCTCTTTCCCTTTTTCCCACCTTCGTAAAACTACCCAGGGGGGGAGAGCTGGTACAAGCCATAACATGACCTGGTTCCTAAGGGGTTGGAAGGGGGAAAAGGGACTAACCCTTGGAGATAATGCTACAACAGGGGGCTGCCCCTCAATTAATTCCCGGGTAGGGTAGAAAAGGCCCTGGTGGGGTAGGAAATGGGCAAGGGCCCCATCTGTGGGTAGGGGGTTTTTTCCCCCTTTAGGAAAGGGTGTAGGATTAGGGCCCCCTTTATATAGGCTGCAAAGTTGGGGACCCCCTTTTATGGTAGTATACGGGCAGTTAGGGCTTCCCATGAAGAGTTTACAGGCAGAAAAGGCCCTCTTTTGGGTAGTTCGCGGCAGTTAGGGTTCCTTTGGGAAAACAGGATTTAAGGGGGCCCCCCTTTAGCAAGTGGAGGAAGTAGGGCCCCCCCTTTAGCTATGTGTAGGGTAGTCAGGGCCCCCTTTAGAAATTTAGGTAGCCAGGCCCCCTTTTGTAGTCAGGGCCCCCCCCCTGCAGGAGTCAAAGCGCCCCTTAGGTAGCCGGGGGCCCCATTGTAGTCAGGGCCCCCCGTGGTAGTTAGGGCCCCCCCTGTAGTATTAGGGCCCCCCTGGGGGGTAGCCAGGGCCCCCCTTGTAGTCGGGCCCCCTTTAGGTAGCCGGGCCCCCCCTTTGTAGTCAGGGCCCCCCTTGTAGTCGGGGGCCCCCCTTGTAGTCGGGGGCCCCTTTAGGTATCCAGGGGCCCCCTTTGTAGTCAGGGTCCCCTTTACCAGGGCCCCCCTTTTGGGTAGCCAGGGCCCCCCTTGTAGTAGGGGCCCCCTTTTTAGCCGGGGACCCCTTAAACCAGGGACCCTTTTTTGAGGGCCCCCCTTTTGTTCAGGCCCCCCCCTTTTTAACCAGGGCCCCCCCTTTGTAGCCGGGGACCCTCCCTTGTGCAGGGCCCCCCTTTATAGTCAGGTTTCCCCCTTTAGCCAGGGACCCCCCTTGAGCCAGGGACCCCCTTTATACCGGGGAACCCCCCTTGTAGTCAGGTCCCCCCTTGACCCAGGGACCCCTTGTAGCCGGGACCCCCCTTTATGCCGGGGACCCCCTTTGCAAGGGACCCCCTTTATAGCCGGGGCCCCCCCCCTTGATCAGGTCCCCCCTTGTAGTAGGTCCCCCTTGTAACCAGGACCCCCCTTGTAGCCGGGGACCCCCCCTTGC
This sequence comes from Phyllomedusa bahiana, assembly GCA_025379985.1. Classification (NCBI taxonomy): domain Eukaryota; kingdom Metazoa; phylum Chordata; class Amphibia; order Anura; family Hylidae; genus Phyllomedusa; species Phyllomedusa bahiana. Next base: position 56,961 of record JAODAL010023947.1, on the reverse strand, counting down.
AGTCGGGGCCCCCCCCTTTGTAGCCAGGGACCCCCTTTTACCCCAGGGACCCCCTTGTACCCAGGGACCCCCTTGTACCAGGGCCCCCCTTGAGTCAGGGCCCCCCTTTATAGCCGGGGACCCCCCCTTTATACCCGGGGACCCCCCTTGTACCCAACGCCCCCCTTTGTAGCCAGGGCCCCCCCTTGAGTCAGGCCCCCCTTGTAGCCAGGCCCCCTTGTACCCCAGGGCCCCCTTTTAAATGCCGGGGCCCCCCTTGTAGCCAGGCCCCCCCTTTATAGCCAGGGACCCCCCTTGTAGTCAGGCCCCCCCCCTTTTACCGGGACCCCCCTTGTAGCCGGGGCCCCCCCTTGTAGCCCAGGGCCCCCCTTGTACCCGGGGGCCCCCCCCTTGCAGTCGGGGCCCCCCCCTTGCGTCAGGGCCCCCCTTTATATGCCGGGCCCCCCTTTTATAGCCGGGGCCCCCTTTTATAGCCGGCCCCCCTTTTGTAGCCAGGGACCCCTTTTATAGCCAGGGACCCCCCTTGTAGTCAGGTCCCCCCTTGACCAGTGATTTCCCCCCCTTGTGTCGGGTCCCCCCCCCCTTGTACCGGGGCCCCCCCTTGTAGCCGGGGATTCTCCCCTTGTACCCGGGGCCCCCCCCTTGTCGGAGGGCCCCCCCTTGTAGCCTGGCCCCCCCTTCAGCGGGGGGCCCCCCCCCTTGCAGCAGGGACCCCCTTGTAGCCGGACCCCCTTTATACCAGGGCCCCCCTTGTACCGGGGCCCCTTTATAGCCAGGGCCCTCTTTAGTAAGGGACCCCCCTTTGTAGCCAGGGATTCCCCCCTTGTACCCGGGGACCTCCCTTTACCAGGGACCCCCTTTATAGCCGGGGGCCCCTTGTAGCCAGGGACCCCCTTTTATAGCCAGGGACCCCCCCTTGTAGCCATGTTTCCCCCCCCTTTTAGTCAGGTCCCCCCTTTAGCAGGGACCCCCTTATGCCGGGCCCCCCCTTTGTAGCCAGGGACCCCCTTTATAGCCCGGGGGCCCCCCCTTTATGCCAGGCCCCCCCCTTGTAGCCGGGGCCCCCCCCTTTAACCCGGGGCCCTTTTGTAAGGGCCCCCCTTTATAGCCGGGGCCGCCCTTGTACCAGTGATTCCCCCCTTGTAGTCAGGTCCCCCCTTCTAGCCCGGGACCCCCTTTATAGCCCGGGCCCCCCTTGTAGATAGTTAAAAAAAAAAAAAAAAAAAACCAACAAAAAAAGCCACAACCCTGGTCCCGGGCCCCCCCACCCTGGCTGTGCTGCCGCCGGCCCCCTGCTGACTGCATAGGCGGGCGGTGGAGTGACGTCACTGCCCCCCCTACTCAGCAGTAGGGCCCGGCGCCCGCGGGCGAAGGCCCACACTTTTCAGCCTCCAGGAACAGCGGAGACAGCGCTAGTGACGCTGTGCCCCCCCTGCCCCCCAAGGGCCCCAGCACCCCCGGGAGTCGGGAAAATACCCCGGCTACCCCGGTCCTGAGCGTCCCCTTGGGGGACCGGAATGCGCGGAGGGGCCCCCCGGGACACGGAAAAGGCCCCGGGCCCCCCAGGGGTCAGGGGGGGGCCCCACCGGGGGGATTCCCGGTCCCCCGCGGCCCAGCCCCCGAGCCTGCATGAAGGAGGTTTTCTTTCCGCCAGAATTTGGGCCATAAAATTTATATTCGCCCTTGAAAGGCTATGATGTTGGAGAAGACAAGGTGATTCTAAAGAATGGCATGATTCCTTAATGGCATATTTAATTTACATGCTACAATTTTAAATTGTGAGAACAGTTCGTTGAGTATAAACACATAGCAGATATACTGTAAAAGTCTATTCCATAGATCTGTACATAGGTATGGCATAATGATAATAATAATAACAATAATCATTTATATAGCACCAACAAATTCCTCAGCACTTTAAATTTAGAGGGTATACGTACAGACATTACACCTTAAAAGTACTTACAGATGAGACACAAGGCGCAAGGGCCCTGCTCGTGAGAACTTACAATCTATGAGGGTGCATGGGTGAGACCAAGGGTAAGAAGTGCTTAGTTTACAATGGTCCAGCCAAGTTTCATAAATATTAGGTGGTTTACATAAAAATTTGGTGACCCTGCCAACCTGACAGTACATCTATATTTAGATAAGTGCCTGTTAGTGCCCTAGTGGAGGAAGTGACAGAATAGTAGGTGGGGGTTAGCAATTATAGATCTTGGTAGGCCAGACTGAGAAAATGTGTTCTCAAGCGCACCTGATCGCCTGCGGCAGCATGTTCCAGTGCACTTGTGTAGCATGTGTGAAATCTTGGAGACATGGGAGGTTTGAATGATTGAGGAACGTAATCTGATATCATCAGCAGAGTGGAGGAAAGGGGGTTAGGGTAGAACAGAGTGAGGGAGGAGACAGGTGCGCCTGTGAAGCTTTAAAGGTGAGATAGATTAGTTTATGCTGTATTCTGTACTGGATGGGCATATATTTTTCAGTATGTGAATGTACATCTGTAGCAAAGTTTATCTTGAAAGTGATATCCTTGTCTGTAATCTTAATGTTTTAGTGCAAATTAAGCCTTATTTTAATAAATACTGTATATTGCTGTTATTAATTAGTACATATCTTGCATAATGTGTAAGAGGTCAATGCATCTATACAGTGTAAGTCAATAAATGATAGAAATTGCATACTTTACAGTATTAAACTTCATCTTACATTCTTTTTGCTGATAGCAGCAAACAAATAGAAATCTTTCCAGCCTGAAGCATGTCATGTGTTGCCTCTACAGGTTTAAAACGCAGTCTTTAGTTTGCAGAGATAGAATTGGATTGGCAGCTGATAGAGCAGTTCTTATTTTGGTGTGTGGGAGCTAGATCATTTGATACGTCTGCATATGCTGTTCACTGCAATTTAGTCTACTCTCTGCAGCTCCCTTTCCAGGAATCTCCTGGCAGTCCAATAGTAAATCTGTGCTTGATTCAGGGCCCAAACATATTTTGATTGTAAATACAGAGTCTTCTTTTATGAGGATGCTCACATCGCAGCTTGAGCGCAGTAATTTTTATACAGGTCTTGCCGATCAATAAAAAAGCCACAGGAGAAATGATTTATCTTGCTGGTTACAGAGCCTGTCACTGAGAGAAATTGTAAAAGATCAATTTACACAACTCTGTGTGAGAACGTTATTGATATAACACGGCTGATCAGTTCTTAGTCGGCTGGGACAGTTGTTGCAGAGCTACATTGTGCAGCTTACTGGGTATGGTCTTAATAGACTCATTGGTCTGCAAAATGGACATTGAACCTATAAAGCAGGTATTGCACAGACACAAGGCATGTTAAGTGACTTGAATGGGAAGTTATTGGCCTAACTGTGATTAGTTAGATGTGCAAGTGTCATACATCCTATTTTTCCCTTCCCCCGACACCCTACTGTGAGAAATGTTTCCTTGGAAGATGGAGCTGCCTTAATTACAATGAGTCCTTTTAACTACAGGTCACAGAGTTTGGCTCACATCACAGGAAACAGGCAAACAAACTATCTTCCTGAAAGAAAAAAAATCAAACTTCCACCTCTCGAATTAGTTAAATGAAGCTTAGCAAAGGGTTTCTAGCTGATATTTTGATAGTTAATTGCAGTTGGAATATCCTGAGGCATTTTTATTATTTAAAATAATATATAAAATGTATTATTATAATATTAACTATAGTAATAATAAAATAAAAGCTTTAAAGTTTAATTTTGCTGCTTTGACACACTGTTTCCTTTAAAATAAAATAAGGAAAGATGTAATGGGAGACTGTATCAGGATTTTTAAGTAGAGATTCCCTCTTAATAAAATGGGGGGGGGGGTTTTTACAAAATCTTCATGAAACACAGATGATTATATAAACAATGTGCTACATTAGAAACAAAGTTATGTATATTGGCTTCATAAAATCATTCTTTGCTGCAGAAAATGATGACAATTTTTAATCATATCAATATATTTGTCAAGTCCGATATTGCATAGAAATATTTTACATTCTTACAATATTAGTAATAGTATATTGATGATTTAATTTTTTTTTTAGGAAATTCTAATTAATGTGATAATTTGGAGGCAGGCATTGATATACCAGTATTTATTTAAAGGGATTATGTAACGGAGAAAATCTATGTTAGAATACCTTATTAGGATATTAGGGAGTCAATAGAGGGTCTCCCATTTAGGATGCTCATCTGTTATCTAGCGCAAACTGCAACATCAAAGTGCATCTCTAGCTCTGGAGGACCGAGTACATCTGTACATTTCCTAGGCAATCTGGGAATACCTCACTCACACTGTGCTCGTGCAAATGGAAAATTTAACATGCTGCTGAATCACTAATACTGTAGATTACAACAGACATATTCCAGCAGCAGAACACTAAGACTAGGTCTACACAGCAAATGTCAAAATGCCATCTAAAATCTGACGGCTTTTTGGCATCTGTACAGTATTTGTTAACCACATAGACAAGTACCTCACTAAGTGCTAACAATTAGAGGTAGTTTTAATGCAACAAAACAACACAGTAACCAAAAAAAACAACAAAAAAAAATTACATTTGTGATTTATTCATCTTCCAAATATTTCAATATGAATACACTGATAGTGAAAAAAACAGTTACCGTATATACTCGAGTATAAGCCGACCCAAATATAAGTCGAGGCACCTACTTTTGCCACAAAAAAACTGGGAAAACTTATTGACTCAAGCATAAGCCTCGGGTGGAAAAATGCAGCGGCTACTGGTAAATTTCAAAAATAAAAATGGATACCAATAAAGTTACATAGGCAGGTATAGGCAGTTTAATGTCCCCCAGAGGCAGGTATAGGCAGTTATATGTCCCCATAGAAGGTATAGGCAGATATAGGCAGTTATATGTCCCAATAGCAGGTATAGGCAGTTATATGTCCCCTAATTGGCAGGTAAAGTCAGCTATATGTCTCCCATAGGCAGATATAGGCAGATATAGGCATTGTCTGTTAAAAAAATAAAAAATACAAATACTCACCTTTCCCTGCTGCTCCGATACGCTGCGTGCACAGGTAGCGTGATGTCATCAGGCTGTACAGGCAGCGTGATGACACTCACGCCGCAAACCCTGCCTATATCTGTCTTTACCTGCCTATGGGAGACATATTCCTGCCTATACGGGGAGATTTATCTGCCTATAACTGCCTATACCTGCATATACAGTACCTGTGGCCTTCCGGAGTCCTATTTCAGAGCAGGGAGCATTCGCTCTCTGTTCCACAAAAGTGTCTTCAGTTGTGTGTGCTCCCAGAGGAGTCGCATACAGCTGAAGTATCCCCTCCGGTGCCCGGGCCATGGTAGCGCCTGGGCGCCAACAGTGACTCGAGTATAAGCCGGGGATAGCTTTTTCAGCACATTTTTTGTGCTGAAAAATTTGGCTTATACTAGAGTATACATGGTATCTAACATGAATAGCAAAGCAGCTCAAACATACAGGCGCAGTCTAGTTCCACTATGAAAAGTCTGGCTCAGGAAGACCACCTTTATCTGGGTCTGGCTGTTCTAAATGTTCTGCACCTAGTTTTGGCATCAAAAAATCATAAATGTGTCTACTTCTAAGAATGGGGTGCAACACGCCCTCAAAATGCCCCAAATCTTTGGCACATTAAAAGTGTTTTGGCGCTTTTCAAGGCCCCTTAGGGCGACATGTATTAACGGGACTGTGCCAGATATCTGGCGTCTTTACTGTCCGATATCAGACACAGCCTCGTTCATACATTTTTAAATCTCCCACGAAGGCGGGGTACACTAGAACCGTAGTGAAGCTACATATTTATAGCTTCGCTACGGCATTTCAAGGCGCATTTCAGCTGGAACAGGTAAACCACTTTCAAAGGGGTATACCTGATCCCAAACTGTCGCCGGAGCGCTAGAATGCGCCTGATTTATGACCCGTTGTACGGGGGGTCTAAATCCCCATTTACATATTTAGGCCATGAAATTTTTGTGTTAATCCCAAATTTCATACAGTCCCCCTTTTTGGCCAAAGTTGGGGAGGGGCCCTTTTCATATGTTCATTTTGGCTCAAAGTACACCAGAAAACTGGCACAGCCCTGTTTTTACATGTCACCCAAAGTGTTCTCCACTATTGTTCTTGTCTTCTTTTAAGAAAAATGTGATCAAATTCAAGATTTTTTCATTTTAGTTTGAAGCCTGCAGTAGCCACATAACTACCTGATGTTAATGCTTGAACTAGTCAGTGGTACTAGTTTTACGTTTGAGTTTTAGTGGGTTGGTGATACATCATCTTTTATGTTTCTGGTGATACTGTTTTGACTAGAGTGGTTCGGGTTTTCCACCTATATTCATGTTTTTTGGTTTTTCAGCTTGTACAAATCAATATATCTGGTGATACACGCATACTATTTAGTGGTTATGATGATACACTTATACTAGTCAGCGGTTCTGGTGATATACTTCTAAGAGTTATTAATACCTGTCTTTCAAGAACCACCAAAAATACAAAAAACAATGCTAGGTATATAAATCTAATACCTCTAATACCTAATAAATCACATTACAAATAATGTTACAAATAATAGATCACAGACATAAACAGAGTTAAAAATATATTAATAATCTTTATCAGTCAAATACACATAACACAATAGGGTTAGAAATAGATATTAAAAAGTTGGAGATGATACTACCAAAATACAGCAACAAGGAGTAACCACTAAATGGCATATTTTACATAAAATGCAATAGGTAAAAGAATTTTGTATATACATACAAAAGTTTAGTTAATAATATGCCCATGCATTATATACTCACTAATCTGATTAGTGCTGATTAGTGATGAGCGATTGCGCCCAACTATATCATCGTAAATAGTCGTATCGTAAATTTATCATCCCGATAGCCGGTGTAATAGATTAATCGCCAATGACCATTAAAGTCATGGGGAGAAAAACACCTTCTTTTACCCCAAACAGGGGGGGAGAAGCTGGAATTAACATCCAAACAAAAAACTGGATATTTACACTTAGGCAACACACTTGGGGTTAAAAAAGCCACAGGAAAAAAGCACAGACCATTCATATCCCTTCTTGTACCACGCTGCCCCTTAAACCTGCATACCCAAGATTAAAAATCTAGAAGGCGTATTATTGAACCAAATTATCTTGAATTGGACATTTACAAACCCTGCCCTGGAAGCAGCATGACCCTTAAACCTCCCTGACCCACAATTAAATGTGCCAAAAAGGGAGTCTTTGAACCCCCCATTTTGTTAACTGGACATTGACCATAATGTCCTGTCCCGCAGATGACCCTCAAACGAATGACCCCCCAATTTAAAAATGCCGGAAAAAGGAGCTTTGAATCCCCCATTTTGTTGAACGGACATTGACTATACCTGTCCTGTAACCCAGTATGACCATTAAAGCTATCACCCAAAATTTAAAAAAAATCCCGGAAAAAAAGGAGTTTTTTAACCCCATTTTAGTTGAATGGCTTTAAACTATATCTGTACTGGACCACAGTTGACCTTTTAAACCTGTTGCCCCAAGACTAAAAAGTGCCGGAAAAAAGGAGTCTTTCAACCCCATTTTAGTTGAACTGGTTTAAACAGCCTGATGGTCCTGCAACCGAAATCCCTGGCTTGGTGTTGTCCCCAGCAGGAAGGAGCACCTTCTCTCATACCTCTCCTCCAGTCCTACCCCCCTCTTTGCTCGCTTACCCCCTGCATTTGTCCATGTTCAGAAAGATAAAAATTTAAAAGGGAAGGTAGATTTTTTGACAGCTCTTTTTTTAAAAAACCTATTCTTAACCCCCTTTAATTTCCACGCCAAATAGGTTAAAACTGGGTTGTTTTAGCAAATACCTGTGAAATGGGTCTGGTGGAAGAAAAACCCTAAGCAAAATAACAGTGTTTTGCCCCCTAGAACTAGAATTTTAGTTTTCAACAAAATATATTTTCAAATGGGTATCGAACCAAACGGATTCAACGAGCGCGTAAAATATTTAGAATTACCCCCGGATGAGAAAATTGGGATTTTTTGCAGTATGACAAAAGAAACAGTTGGGGTAGAAAATTTTTTATCAGGTTGTATAAACTTGGCTATTTGAAAAAAAAATAGGGCCCCCAATCGTGCTTTTCAGCTATTTAAAAAATTATAGGAAAGAAAAGGTGGGTTTTGACCCAATGAAATCAACAGATTACCACAAATTTTTTGTATTCAAAATTTTAAATACAAGGTAGCTTTTGTACAAAATGGGCCGCACCAAAGTGAAATACCTTTTTTTAAAAGTTATCAGTAAAAAAGGTGGGTTTTCCCTATGAATTTAACCTTCAATTTTCTGCAAATTTCGTAACCCAAAATTAATTTCAAGTGGGTCTTTTAACAAAAAATGGGTGCGCCAAATTAAAAAAAACCTATTTGAAATTGAGACAGAAAATAAAGGTGGGTTTTTTCTTTGAAATACCCTGCAATTACTAGCAAATTTCTGTAACCTAAATAAGTACAAAATGGGGCTTTGAACAAAAATGGGCTGCGCCCCAAAATGAAAAACCCCTATTTGAAATGTATACGGCTAAAAAAGGGGGTTTTCACTATGAAATACCCCTCTTAGTAGCAAAAATTTTCCCTATTAATATAAGTACAAGGGGGGTCTTTGAACAAAAATGGGCTGCGCCCAAAATGAAAAATACCTATTGAAATTTATAGCTAATTAAAAAAAGGTGGGTTTTGCACCTATGAAATACACCTAATAAGTAGCAAATTTCTGTTCCTAATATAAGTACAAGTGGGGGCTTTTTAAAAAAATGGGCTGGCCAAAGTAAAAAAACCCAATTTGAAATGTAAGGGTAATAAAAGGGGGGTTTTTTTTTTGCAAACTTTTTTTGGGGGGGGGGGGGTTTTTTTTTAAAATTTTAAAAATAATTTAACTTTTTTTGTTACTTTAAAATTAAAAAATTTTTTTTTTTTTGGTTTTTTTGTTAATTCACCTGCATTTAGTAGCAAATTTCCATATCCTAATATAAGTCAAGGTGGGTCTTTGAAAAAAATGGGGTGCGCCCCAAGTGAAAAATACCTTTTGAAATGTTAGGATAATAAAAGGGGGTTTTTTCACCTTGAAATACCCTGCAATAAAGTAAAAAATTTCTGTTCCTAAATATAAGTACAAGATGGGTCTTTTAACAAAAATGGGGTGCCAAAAGTGAAAAACCTATTAAATTGAGGCGGATAATAAAAGGGGGGTTTTGCACCAATGAAATAAAGCAGTTCTAGAAAATTTCTGTTCCTAAGTAAGCAATTGTGGGTTTTGCAAAATGGGGTCAAAAAAAAAGGTATTTTCCTCAGGGGCGAGGGTGGCTTCCAAAAATGGTAAAAAAAAAAAAAAACCCCCTTTTTATCAGGTTCAAAGCAGAGTCTGGGCTGCACAATACACACTCTCCTTTCAAAAGCCTGCCAGCCTGTCTGTCTGTGTTCGCCTGCACCCCACCCCCCCCGCTCCCATCCCGCGGCTGTACAATGCTAGGTGCTTCTTTAAAAAGTATCTGTCTAACTAACTAAGAGCTGAAATTCTCTAATCTACCTATGTTCTAATGTTCACAGCTAAAAGCATAGTTGTCTGTGTCAACAAAGAGAACTGTGTCTCTGAGCTGAGCTGAGATGTATTGAGGAGAGATCTAGCACACGTCCTGCTCTCATGAGAGACACTGACACACTGATGCTGAACAGGAAGCGCTGTTCTATGCAAAACGAGGTTATGTGATTTTTCCAGCCAATGACAACCATATACATCACAGTCATGACGTCGCACACCTAGTTCACCCTGCTCTATGCTCTAAGCTGATGTGCTGGCCGCCAAAATGACAGGAAGTGCCGAAAATGGCGCGATAGCAATAGATTATGCGCAGATTCTAACCTAAATTATCGCGTGATCGGAAATTTCCGATCAACCTAAAAACCGTGCCGATTTCAACTTTGTCGATTATAATCGCTCACCCCTAGTGCTGATTCCAGAAATGATATCCATTTTTCACCATCTCGTCAGGTTTTTCCACAAATGGAGATTTTGTGTAATTTCCTCTGTTGCCGATTCCTGTTTTAAATAAAGTGTTGTATTGATCATTAAGTACCCAGAATCGTAAGAATCGTGCATCCCGACAAAACCAGATAGTGACGACGGTGAATTTGTGCTGTCTGATAAATGCATTCTGTGCAAGCCATTCACTCGAAGGGAATTAAATGACCTTGTGCGTGATCTTGATCTACCTAAAGCGTCATCAGAATTACTGGGTTCCAGACTCAAAGAGAGGAACATGTTAGTCCCCAGAACAACCATCATATATCACCAAAGAGAAAAGAGCCTGGTAAAATATTTTGAGATGGATGAATAGCTTGTGTATTGCTTCGATGTTAAAGGACAAGTTACTGTGTGAGTACCTTGCACAGGAATTGAGGCTGTTCATTGACAGAGAAAACTAAAGAGTGTGCTGTTGAATATTGGCTGCAAAGTAGCATCTATTCCTAAATGAAAGAAGCGTTTGAATAACTGAAACTACTTCTCAATAAGATAAAATACAATGATTATTGCTGGACTGTTTGTGGTGACTAAAGGTGATATCGATGCTGCTGGGTCAACAAACAGGTTATACGAAATATCCATGTTACATGTTTCTTTGGGACAGCCGTGCACAGAAATAACACTGGAAAAGAAACAATTGGCCTAACAGGGAAACATCTAGGGGGTCATGTATGAACGAAGGCGCGTCAAAGTTCATGTTTTCATCTTTTTTTCAGTGTAAAATGCGCCTGATGTATGCCAGTGGGTGAAGAGCGCTCATAAATGCAGTAAAAAGTTTGCCGCGCCTTGCCTGTGTGTTAGGCGCATTGCAGAACTTGTATTAAGGTTATAGACAGCCTGGAAATAAGAGAAAAATCATTCGAATAGCATGTCAGTGAATAGAAACTATGGTACTGATCCTGCTTGGAGGACCACAGGTCCCAGCAAAACTTGTGTTGTTCTGGCTCTTGCTGTATGTAGAATAAAGGGTGAGAGCAGCAAAAATACATTTGAAATTTTATGTAGTAAAAATTTAAAATATCAAAATCTGAACAACATAATCAGTGGGTTATTTACTATAAAATTATTTTAAGATTCTATGATTTTTAAAAATACATTTTATAGCAGATATTTCTATATTTTGGGGACATTATATATTCGTATATTAATATTATATGATCAAATTTTTCATTAAATTTAAATACATTTTAGACAGTTTGATATTTATCAGAATTTAATTTTTATTATTGTACTGGTGTAAGTTGAGAACTATTGCACATTTTTGCCCCTCACAGCAAATCTAGCTCCACTTCAACTCCTCAGTCTCAGGCAGTCCACATTGAAATAGGTCTGCCTGTCGGAGCTGTAATGCGCCTAGTTTTTCCGACCCACATTCATACATGCGTCGAAGTTTCCGAATGTGGTGAGACCTGCCCCCAGAATGCCCCAGAATACCCCTTCATGTTAGACGCATTAGAAAGTGGCGAAGTTTTCGACCAATGCACTTAACACGTATGTTAGGCGCGTCCAACATCGGAGCCGGCACAGTGATTCGCAGTATATGAGAGAAAAAGTGGGAAAAGCCCGATCATACATGTCCCCCTTAAAGTTGGCTACAAGAATATTAAACATGAGCCTCTTCTTGATTGCAATAAAATACAATTACTCCCTCCCCCCTGCATATCAAGTTAGACCTGATGAAACTATTTGTGAAGGATTTGGATAAACATGGTGCTTGTTTCAACTATATCTACTCAATATTTCCATCACTGACATATGAGAGGTTGAAAGCCAGTATTTTTGGTGGCCCTTAAATTAGACTTCTAATGAAAGATAAAGAGTTTTTGGCAACCATGAACACCTTGGAGAAAGATGCGTGGTGTGCTCTTTGCAACACTGTACAAAAGTTTCTTGGCAACATAAGGGCAGACAACTACAAGGTTCTAGTTGAAACTTTGTTGATAGTATATCAGAGGATACGAGTAAACATGAGTGTCAAGGTGTATTTTCTTCACAGCCACTTAAATGTGTTTCCCTCAAATCTTGGTGTTGTTCAGAGCCGTTCCTAGGGGCAGGCGAGGCGGGCGATTGCCTGGGCCACCAAGGCTCTGCTCACCTGAGGGGGCGCCACCTGCCTCGCCCGCCTGGAGGATCGCCCCTGACTCTGCGCGGCTGTTTTATAACAGTCACGCAGAGCCAGGAGCTGCTGGTGCAGGGAGGAGGCGGGACGGATGATTCCCGTCCTGTCTTCTCCCCTGTATGTATCAGCGTCGCAGGGGGTGCACGGCTTTCACCGCGCCCACTGCGATGCTGGGAGCTGCGTGACAGTGTTAGCAGTGTGATGACGTCACGCTGCTTACACAGCTCAGCAGCTCCGGACTGGGATGCGCGGACTGAGGTGAGTACTTTTTTTGTTATTTTATAATTAGCTACCGGGCATCACTGGCTACAAGAGGGGCATCTCTGGCTACAGGGCATCACTGGCTACAAGGGAGGCATCACTGGCTACAAGGGGGGGCATCATTGGCTATAGGGGGGCATCACTGGCTACAGGGGGGCATCACTAGCTCAAGGGGGCATCACTGGCTACAGGGGTCATCACTGGCTACAGGGGGGGGTATCACTGGCTACAATGGGGGCATCACTGGCTACAAGGGGGCATCACTGGCTACAAGGGGGGCATCACTGGCTATAGGGTCATCACTGGCTACAAGGGGGGCATCACTGGCTACAAGGGGGGCATTATTGGCTACAGGGGGGGCATCACTGGCTACAAGGGGGCATCACTGGCTACAGGGGGGCATCACCTGGCTACTGGGGCATCACTGAAGTTTGTATAGAGATAGGAATTGGTAGAGAAGTGCTGATAAATTGAGGTCTTAAGATATTTGTTTTGTAAATTTTACAGTGAAGAGTCGGGAGTAGTCGTCATGGCCTCTGGGATAGATGGAAAAGAAGAAGAGAAAGAGACCAACTCTTCAGAGACGTCTCCTGTGAGTCACTAGATACAACTTTACTGTAATCACTTATATGTCTTCAGAGCCTGTGTACAATTGGTATCCACTACTGTATGGTCACTGTATGCCGGTAATATTGGTTGAAATATAATGGTTTGTATTCAGTAATGGTCAGTTTGTATTTTTCGGTCACTATATGGTGGTGATATGTGTTTATGGTGTGGTGGTATTATTCAGTCACTGTGTGCTGGTGATATGTGATCTTAGTGATCTCGGGATTCTGGTTGGTGTAGCAGAGTTATTTGGTAACTGTATGACTATTATTTAGTAGTTTTATATGTAGAAGATTGTGTTAAAGCTTTTTGTATATTTTTACTTTGGTTTATGGTGATGCACTGTGGTGCCATATGTTACGGGGTGAGGGGGTGGCCGAAATTTTGTCACCTCGCCCTGAGTGAAATTTAGCCTAGGAACGGCCCTGGTGCTGTTAATGAAGAACAGGGTGAGTGCTTTCTCAAAGATATAAAGACCATGGGACAAAGATATCAAGGCAGGTGAAACCAAACATGATAGCAGACTATTGTTGGTGCGTGATGTGTGACATTGCTGATTCCGGCTACTCCAGAAAATCAAAGAAGCAAAAGTTCCTTAATACTGAGGGTGACAAGTATGAAGGAAGGTGCGTCGAAGTGAATAGTCGAGTCTCGTTTTCAGTGTATAATGCGGCTGATGTATGAAAGTGGTTTTTGTGCGTTCATAAATGGTGTCTACAGTTCGACGCGCCTCGCCTATTTGTTAGGCACATTACGGAACTTAGGTGCATAAGTAAAAATAAGAGCAGCAAAAATAAATTTCAAATTTAATGTAGTAAAAATTTTAAATATAAAATTCTGAACAACATAATCAATGTTTTTTTTAATGTAAAATTTGTTTTAGATTATATTAATTTTAAATACATCTTATAGGAGATATTTTTATATTTTTGGAATATTATATATTTTATATTAATTTATGTAATCATATTTGTCATTCATTTTAAATAATTAAATTTTATACAGTTTGATAATTATAATAAATTACTTTATTAACGTACTGGTGTAAGGTGAGAAATATTAGATATTTTTGCCCCTTACAGCAAATCTAGATCCACTTCGACTCCTCAGGCTCAGGCAGACCACATTGAGATAGGTCTGCCTGTCGGAGCAGTAATGTGCCTAGCTTTGCTGAACCACATTCATATATGTGTCTAATATTATGAGTGTGGTGCGACACGCCTCCATAACGCCCCAGAACACCACCAGAACGCCCCTTCGTGTTAGGTGCATTAGAAAGTGTTGAGCCTTACGAACAATGCGCCTAACACATTCATTAGGTGCATATAACATCGTAGCCGCCTCAGTTAGGTGCATTGTGCGCCAGAAAAAGGGTGAAAAACCTTTAATACATGTCGCCCTTAATGTTATTGTACTGGTGACATTATTAATTAATTTGCAAGATACGCAGAAGGTTAAGAAACACTAATAGTTATTTATTATAATAAATTACTATTGTTATTTTAATTTATAAATTACTATTTAACTGTTCTTGCCAGAAGAATTTTTTGTATTAACTAATAGTAAGCTGTGACAACTCATGAAAATGCTAAATATTTATAAGTGTGTTTGTGCAAAATTCTGACATGATGGATAATTTCTGACTGCATATTTGTAATCAGTGACCTCAAATTATATGAAATCAGTTCAAACATCCCAGGCAGCAGAATTATTTTTTCCATGTATTTCATTAGTATAATGGAGCCACAGTGTTCTCATAAGAAGGCACCATAACACCTCAACGCACATTTGTCAGGTCTTTATGAACTCATATTAGTCAGTGTTTCCAGTGATACACTTATACTAGTCAGCGGTTCTGATAATACAGTTATAAGAGTCAGCAGTTCTGGTCATACACATGTTAGTCAGTGGTTCTGGTGAAATAGCTAATACCAATCAGTGGTCCTGGTGATCCATGCATATAATTTAGTGGTTCTGGTGGTACACTTTTACTAGACAGTGGTTCTGGTGATACACTCATACTATCTAAAAACAAAATCACTGTATATTTGTAGCTGTACCACACACTTGGCCTAAAAAAAGCTTCTTTGGTGCTTTCGTATCAGAAGTCTTTCATGTACTGTATATTAGACCAATCATAGTTCTCACTACCCAAGATGGATGAGATGGCTACCCAAGATGGAATTGGGGCTGATGTAGTTGAATGGACGTAGATTCCTGTTTGGACTTAAGTATACCACAACTTTATTATCGTCTTTTAAAATTAATATGTGTTGAAAAATAAAATATGCACACATTGATAAATGAGAAAATGCTCGCTAAGAATTGTGATTGGTCTAATACATATGAAGGACTTAAACTAATTAATGGTTCTGGTAATAGATATATGAGTCAGTGGTTCCAGTGATACACTTATACTGTCAGGTGTGGAATCTATCTTTGTTCCACTCCTTATCCAATTAAATGCCTCCTCCGAATTATATTATTATTATTGCTGCCGGCAGCCAGAGCTCGAGAAACATGGCCGACACCTTCCGTTTCGGACATGAAATCTGAAGTTTAATCACAGTAAATTACAAACCAATAGAAAATTTTAAACACAAAACTATTTTATCACTACATGATTGGTTAATTGGTGGTTGCTAAGAGACAAGTTATAATTTGCATGTATGAAGCATTAGCTGATATGACACATTCCCAAACGCTCTCCTCTGTATTATCTGGGGGGAGGAGGAAGTCCTTGACTTTCTTGCTTCTAGCAGACAATGCATCTGTCTCAAGGAAAGCTGTGTTGCAGATATCTGAAATAAAGGCAGACAGAAAGCAATTAGAACTTAATACTAACTCAATGTTAAAGATATGATGATAGAACTGATTTAATGTTTTTTTTTCCTTCTTTCGCTAAATCATCAACTTGACAATACTAGTAAGTAGCTCTGATAATGCACTAATACTAGTCAGCAGTACTCGTGATACACTTACTCTAGTAAGTGCTTATGGTGTTACAGTTTGTACTAATCAGTGGTTCTGGTGATATGTGCATACTATTTAGTGGTTCTGATAATGCACACATACTAGTCAGCAGTTCTGATGATACACTTATTCTAGTTAGTGATTCTGGTGTTGCAGTATCTATGAATCAATGGACCTTGGGATCAGGACTGCCATCTGTCATCTATTAACCGTTCCAGGGCCCCATACAGCCAAATCAAATGGGGCGCCCACCCATTACTAGTTCCTATTTTTTTATCACATCAGTGGGCCCCTTTTTGCTTAGGGCCCCTGACAGGAGTAATGCCCTTACTGCCCTATTGGCATCTCTGCTTGGGATACATGCATAATATTTAGTGGTTCTGAAGATACACTCATACTAGTCAATAGTTCTGATGATACACTTATACTAGTCAGCAGTTCTGAAGTTACAGCTTGTACTAATCAGTGGTCCTGGTTATACATGCAAACGATTTAGTGGTCCTGGTGATAAACTTATAGTAGTCAGCAGTTCTAGTGATAAACTTTAAAAGTCAGTGGTTCTGGTGTTACATTCTAATCAGAGGTTCTGATGATGCACTTATACTAATCAGTGGTTCTGGTGATACACTTATACTAGTTAGCAGTTCCAGTGATAAACTTTAAGGGCGACATGTATGATTCTCGACGCGTCGGAGCGCACCTTTCCGGCAGTTTTCTGGCGAAATCTGTGCCTGATTTCTGTCCGCACCGGGGCGCGCTCATACATATCATGTAAAGTCTGCCGCACCTCGCCAGTGTGTGGGGCGCAGTGCGGGACTTAGGCGCAGTGCGGGACTGTGCATAAGATTCGCCGCCCGAGGTAGTGCGATCATACATGCGGTGTAAAGTCCACCGCACCTCGCCAGTGTGTGGGGCGCAGTGCGGGACTTAGGCGCAGTGTGGGACTGCGCCGAAGATCTATTCCAATTCGAGACAGGCTGGAAAACAGCGAGAAATCATTAAAGATGTCCGTGCAGAGTATGAATCAAAGATCGCCTTTATAAAGGCGTCAAACATTCTCTGAAAAAGAGCTGAAACCTACTAAAAAAATACATAAATAAAATCACTTTCCAAAAATCTAGAACGGCGCAATATCAGGAATTAGGATCTTGGAAATTGCCGGGAAATACAGTAATTCAAATTCTGAAAGCGCTTCTCATTGGTCGGCATAAACCAGCCAATCAGAATAGGAGCGACAGTGAACCTTTATAACCTATGGAGAAATATTGATCAATCAAAATCAAAGGCAGGACAGTTCAAAATACAGTAAAAATGCATAAAAGAGCTGATTGGTTGAGCTAGCGGGGGCTTGGCAATCCTGGCCAATCAGAATAGGAGCGACAGGGACCCATTATAACCTATGGAGAAGTTATAACCAATCAAAATCAAATGCGTGACAGTTCAAAATACAGTAAAAAGGCAGAAAAGAGCTGATTGGTTGAATTAGCGGGGGCTTGGCTATCCCGGCCAATCAGAGCGTGAGCTACTTGTCCCATTGTAGTCTATGATAAAAAAAAATCATTTTTATTAAGTGTAAAATATCATCTGTAAAAAAGCTGAAACCTTCTATAAATATAAATCAATTAAATCCCTAACAATGCGTTTGTCGCCGTCACCGGCGCTACATCAGGAATTTTGATATAGAGAATTGCCGGGAAATACAGTAATTCAAATTCTGTGCGCTCTTCTCATTGGTCAGCATAAACCAGCCAATCAGAATAGGAGGGACAGTGGCCCATTCTAACCTATGGAGGAGTATTGACCAATCAGAATAGGAGCAACAGGGACCCATTATAACCTATGGAGAAATATTGACCAATCATATTCAAAGGTGGGACAGTTCAAAATACAGTAAAAATGCAGAAAAGAGCTGATTGGTTGAGCTAGCGGGGGCTTGGCTATTCCGGCCAATCAGAGCACGAGCTACTTTCTCATAGAGTTTTATGGGGAAAAGAAATGAAGAGCGAGCTCTGTTTGTGATTGGCTAACTTAAAAGAGGCGCGGTTATTTGGATCAATGGGAGAGCGAGCGACGCTCTTATGGGTTTTCTAATGCAATCTGGAATAAAACTGTACATGGCCGAAATCAAATGATTAGACTACAGAAGTTGTACCGATATGTATATAAAATGATCAATAATATGGGGGTAAAGAAAATAAAATATTAATTAAATAAAATCATGTTTATTTCTTTATTTTCGTTACACCCATATATTGATCCTTGGCTAACGAAAATAAAGAAATAAACATGATTTTATTGAATTAATATTTTTTTTTTCGTTACCCCCATATTATTGATCATTTTATATACAGATCGGTACAACTTCTTCAGTCTTATCATTTGATTTCGGCCATGTGCAGTTTTATTCCAGATTGCATTAGAAAACCCATAAGAGCGTACAGAATTTGAATTACTGTATTTCCCGGCAATTCTCTATATTGCAATTCCCGATGTAGCGCCGGTCTCGGCGACAAACGTGTTGTTAGGGATTTCATTGATTTATTTTTATAGAAGGTTTCAGCTCTTTTACAGATAATATTTTACACTTAATAAGAATGATTTTTTTAATCATACTTCATGCCGCACGGCACTGAGAGCCGAGATTGCATTGCGCCGATCTCTCCATAGACTACAATTGGACAAGTAGCTCGCGCTCTGATTGGCTGGGATTGCCAAGCCCCCGCTAGTTCAAACAATCAGCTCTTTTCTGTATTTTTACTGTATTTTGAATGTCCCGCCTTTGATTTTGATTGGTCTATATTTCTCCATAGGTTAGAATGGGTCCCTGTCGCTCCTATTCTGATTGGCCGAGATAGCAAAGCCCCCGCTAGCTCAACCAATCAGCTCTTTTCTGTATTTTTACTGTATTTTGAACTGTCCCACCTTTGATTTTGATTGGTCTATATTTCTCCATAGGTTAGAATGGGTCCCTGTTGCTCCTATTCTGATTGGCCGAGATAGGCAAGCCCCCGCTAGCTCAACCAATCAGCTCTTTTCTGTATTTTTACTGTATTTTGAACTGTCCCGCCTTTGATTTTGATTGGTCAATAGTTCTCCATAGGTTTTAATGGTTCACTGTCGCCCCTATTCTGATTGGCTGGTTTATGCCGACCAATGAGAAGCGCTTTCAGAATTTTAATTACTGTATTTCCTGGCAATTTCCAAGATCCTAATTCCTGATATTGCGCCGTTCTAGATTTCTGGAAAGTGATTTTTTTAAATTTATTTTTTATTTTTGAGGTTTGAGCTCTTTTTCTGAGAATGTTTTACGCCTTTATAAAGGCGATTTTTTCGGAATCATACTCCATGCCGCACAGAGCTGAGCGCCGAGATTTCTGTTGCGATCTTCTATGTTTCCTCTCATGTACCGTTCTCGCTTCACTTTGCCTCCGCCGGATCATTTAGCCCAGAATCAACCAGGTCTGCCTGTCGGAGCTGCCGAGCGCTGCAATGCGCCGCACTTTGCCGACTCGCGATCATACATGCCTCGGAGTTTTGGAGTGCGCCGCGTCCCGCCCCGGAACGCCTACAGCGCGCCCACACTGCGCCCATTGCCCGCCCCTTCATGTGAGGCGCAGCCGAAAGTGGCGAACGCTGCGCCTAACATCGCATCCCTGCGTCCGACAGCGGATTCGGGCCGGTGAGGCGCAGGATACGCCAGAAATCGGGCGCAAATCCCGTTCATACATGTCGCCCTAAAAGTCAGTGGTTCCAGTGATACTGGACACTTAAACTAGTCAGTGGTTCTAGTGTACAGCTGATTCTAATCAGAGGTTCTGGTAACACACGTATCCTACTCAGTAATTCTGATGATAAAAATTCAATATAGTCCTTTTTCTTCACTTTAGTTCAAAGACTGTGGACATATAACTACGTAATGTTATCGATTGTATTAGTCAGTGGTACTAGTGTTAGGGCCAGTTCACACGGCTTTTTGCCAGCGTAATTGCGGGGACGGATTTCGCCCCGCAATTACGGCGGTTGCCGTGCAGCGGGGGCCGGCAACTCGCAGGCCCCATAGACATTCATTATTCACGGCGCATACACGGCGTAAATAATTGACATGTCACTTTCTCCCCACCTGGCGTATTCGCCGGGCAGGGAGAGGAGACGGAATCTATAATTCTCTATGAGAACTGTGGATTAACGTAATCACTGGGACGGATTTCAGCCGTATTGCAGCGCAAATACGGCGCGCAATACGACTGAAATCCGTGCCCAAATCAGCCGTGTGAACGAGCCCTTAGAACTTCACTAGTCAGTGGTTCTGGTGATACACTCATACTAGTCAGTGGTGCTGGTGTTACAGCTTGTTCTAGTCAGTGGTTATGTTGATACACTCATACTAGTCAGTGGTGCTGGTGTTACAGCTTGTACTAGTCAGTGGTTCTGGTGATACACTCATACACTATGTATGTGTAGTCACATAAAATGTTTCTTTAATTGTTAATAACAATTGGAGTGGTATCAAGACATTCAAATGTATTCATGAGGAATACAGTTACTTGGCCATTTAATTGTGAACAAGTAATGGAATTAAAGTGTTTGCTTCATCATGCCATTTGAGGCACAGGTTATTTCAAAGAAACATGCACAGTAATCAATCTCCCAGACGGCCTGTAACCACTGACCCAAAAATAAACAGCTCAGGGGAAGAAATAAACATTTTGCCATGCTACCTTGTTAATTACTTAGCACTATTTTTCTTCTACACAATCATGGTTTAAAGCAAAAATTTGATGTTTTACCGTTAGCATTTTTCTCAGTCTAATACAGGACAATGATGTAGTTTCATGTTAAGGTTGTTCATTTAAGATAAAGAATTGAGAGTTTTTGCTTTGTAGTCAACATAAATGGAAACGTTACTTTATCCAATCTGTTGGCTCAGTGGCTCATATAGTATATAGTTTTTGATGTGTGTCTGATTTGGTTGAACAGGTTAAAGACAAAACTGCACTAACATTTGCAATGCTTATATCCTACCTTTTAGACTATTTTATTATAGGAAAAGTTAAATAGGTGCATATGTACAACTATTAATAGCAAGACTAAAATTAAATTCATACAAGCAATTCCACATGCATCAGAACTCTTCAGTGCTATGTAACTTATAAAAATGTAGGAACGATTATTGCCAGTGGTCCTCTCCAGATTCACTGGTGCAAAGTGTAACATTGTTAACAAACAATCTTACTTCTAAGAATCTGCAAAGCAAAACTCTATGTCTAAACAATACTGTACCAAATTATACTTTTAACTGAATAGCAGTCATCTAAAATGACTTTTTCCAGTATTTACATTTATGACAATTAGGCAACTTAACCTTTTAAAAAGGGATGCTAGTGAAAACTGGAGTTTCCCATTGTGGTAGTTGACTATATAACATTCTATAATGATAATTTATGTAAACAAGGGTTAGTTTTCCCTTTAGAATTTGTGTCCTAAGGGGGACATGTATGATCGGTGTTTTCGCCAATTTTTCTGGTGTATAATGCGCCTCTCTGTGTTGGCTCTGCTGTCGGACGCACCTCCCCTATGTGTTAGGCGCATTAGGCGAAAGCTTTGCCAATTTCTAATGTGTCTAAAATGAAGGGCCGTTCTGTGGGCATTCTGGGGCGGAACGCACCCCATTCAAAAACACCGACGCATGTATGAATGCGGGTCGGCAAAGTGAGGCTCATTACGGCTCCGACAGGCAGACCTATTTCAATGTGGTCTGTCTGAGCCGGAGGCATCGAAGTTTGCCCCGCATGTATGAGTGCACTTCGGCACCGACATAAATCAGGTGCAGTTTTCACGGAAAAAAAACGTGAAAACAGGCACTTCGATGCGCCGATCTTCATACATGTCCCCCTACGTTTTTTCATTTTTAATAACACAGGAGTATTATAATTTCAGGAGTGCTTACAACATTTCATCTGATGAAAATGATGCACACTGTACTTGGAAAAAACTCATGACACAATAGATAAATCCTGTCTATTATTCCTTGCTGCCTTATGTGTATGCTACTCATATACATAATTATGTATACGTATGCTACTCATACATATAATTAAAATTAGCATAGTGCCCCATATAAAAATGAACTTGAAAGGGGTAACCGTTCTCATAAGGAAAGGCACCATGTCAGTTTTTGGAGATGTATATACCATAAATGAAAAAAACTTTGAGATTCTTAGTTCACACGTTTTGATCAAAAAATGTTTAAGCCACCCACGGCTTACAACGTGATCTCAAGGCGGGTGATTCTACGCTATCTTTACCTCTCAATAGAGCCCCATTCAGACTTCTCATTGGGTCAACCGACCTCCATTATCCAGAGAGAAAAATTTAAAAACACCAACCTTGCAAGCAAACTGCACTGATATAACAGCCTGTGAAGGTGGGCGGGATGCAAGAAACCAAAATGGAGGCATCCCTTTCTCCCTGTATAGATTAAAAGCAATATATGCCAAACACAACGTATAGTTCTGCACAAAAAAAAATAATTTCTGAAAAACACAATGTGAATCTGGGTGCCACTGGCAGGATTGCGGCATATATATATACACACGCACACCATTACCAGTGGCACACCACTGCTCAAAACGTGTGAACTAAGAATCTCAAAGTTTTTTTCATGTATGATAGCATAAATGCTTCTTTGGAGGTTTTCATGTATTGTATAGCCCTTTTAGCGATGGTGTGCCACAGGTAATGGTGTGCATGTGTATATATATATATGCCACAACCCTGCCAGTGGCACCCAGTTCACATTGTGTTTTTCAGAAATGTTTTTTTTTTTTGTGCAGAACTATACGTTGTATTTGGCATATATAGCTTTTAATCTATATAGGGAGGAAGGGATGCCTCCATTTTGGTTTCTTGCACCCCGCCCACCTTCACAGGCTGTTATATCAGTGCAGATTGCTTGCAAGGTTGGTGTTTTTTATTTTTCTCTCTGGATAATGGAGGTCGGTTGACCCAATGAGAAGTCTGAATTTGGCTCTATTGAGAGGTAAAGATAGCGTAGGACCACCCGCCTTGAGATCACGTTGCAAGCCATAGGTGGCTTAAACATTTTTTTTGATCTAAACGTGTGAACTAAGAATCTCAAAGTTTTTTTCATGTATGATACATAGCATAAATGCTTCTTTTGAGGTTTCCATGTATTGTATATACCATAAGTCACATCACTGATAATTACATATATTCTAAAGGGCTTATGGAAAAATAAGCTAGTACTCTGCCGTGCCACCTATTGGATGTAGTGTTCCTCAATTCACATCGGATTTACTGAGCTTTGCAATGTAAATGGTATTAAAAACAACTAGATAGTTATCTACAGAAGCTGTTTTGAGTTGTTTGCCCTTCATCAGTGCAGAGTAGAATACTTTTTAGCTAGATGAGAGGCTTAAAGTGTAGCTTGAAAGCAGTAACGTTCTTCATTAGGGAGTGGCAGGTGGCACTCCAAAGTTCTAGCTCATTTATTACAAGCCCTTACAATACAGAAAAAATAAGATAGACCTTCACAAGCTAATGACAAGAAACGTAAACAGAAACATAACTAGCAATAATTTACTGCTTCTTAATTCTGCACGGATTTATTCCTCCTGGGAGCACACACATTTCTCTGGTTACCAACCACTATTCTCCTGCTACTTTGTTCTGTGTGCGAGGTGACGCGCGTCGGGCGGCTGGGCGCAATCCGTGCATTCTCTCCAGGGGCCTGAGGGGATGGGTATGCGCGCTGGCCAGGGAAGAGCCCGCGGTGCACTCGCCTATGTACTCACAATCCACGTTCCTGTTCCCATCCTACGTCCTCTTGGGCTGAGGCACGTGCGCCCATTCGTTCTTTGTAAATGTAAAGGGCCAGGCGGTGGTAATTGGCAATTGCGGGACTGCCCTATAGTATTGATGTCGGCCCACTGGTGTTTCCCTGCTGGATCTATGGTGTATTGTGACACTAGAAAAAGTGTCTCTTTTAAATGTGTTCTTGCCTTTGCCGATTTACCAGACCTTTGCTACGTTTCTCGACTCTGACCCATCTGACGCCTGGCCCTGGGCCTTCCTGCCTGCACACGACTTCGGTTCTTATCTCTTGATTCTGTAACTGTGAACCTCAGCTGCCTCCATCAGGGGTTAGGACCTGGTAGATCCCGCCGCAGCAAGTCCATCCGCTTTGCGGCGCGGCTCTGCGTGCTATACTCTATCCCTCGGGGGACCTCACTCTTAGACTCCGCTCCATGGCCAGCCAGTTGTCCCTCGCAAACGCTTGCGGTGGTCCAGTGGATCCACTACCAACTACTTTGCTCTGATTCAGTCAGTCCATCCGTGGTGAGTCACCTTGTGCAGAGTCTTATCTACAGCAATTGACTTTGTTTACTTAATTGGGGAGAATGAGCATCATGTCGGTGTGTGAGGATTTAATCGCCTTTTCCACCTCATGGGGTATTTTGCATGTAAATAAAGGCTTCTGGGAAAGGGCTGAAGAACTCGAAAGTACAATCTATTGGATGTAGTAATTCTCAATTCACATGTGACTCACAGGAGTCTCACAATGTAAAAAGGATTGAAGCCAAGCCAGTGAAGTTAATCTACAGACAGCTGTTTCAGGGTATTTGCCCCTCTTCAGTTCAGAGTAGAACTTACTGGCTGACTGGGTGAGTTGTTAAGCCACAGCCGTTATATTCCTAATTTTTCAAATTTGTTGACCATTTGTTTACTGAAAATTACACCATTTGTTAGTCCATTTTCACTTATAAATGTCTCATTGTCTTGTGGTTACTTATTTCTTATCACAAATTCAGTGATAGCAAAAGTAAAACAAGTTAAATTGTCTACTGATTTTAAGGAGAGATTTTAATTGAGCTTATAGTAACACAGATCTACTGTATATTTGATTCTCTTATTCATATTGTATTTAGATGTCTAAATTATTGAAGTTTGATGGGTTATATCAAGCTAAAATATATCTTTATAGTTTTCTCCAGAGACACTGACTTGCATTCACTAGATGCTCTTGGAAAAAAAAGGTTTGTCTCTATTTCAGTTTTATCCAATGACCTCAAGAGAGAATGGCTAAAATTAAAAGTTCCTTCACTTTTGGGAATATATGGCAGTTAAATACCTGAAATGCCTTTTACTTTATATCACAAGGGTCAGGAGGGTCCCAAATCAACGGCAATTATCAATTATTTAGAATTGGTTTCTTCTGAAGTGGAATTTCTAAGATATTATTTGGTGGATAAATTTAATGTTCTGCAGCTAGAAGCAACATTTATTCATAACAGATTTCTCTCAAACTGAATTTGTAGGGGCAACTTAATTTACACCACTGTGTATGCTGTAGAAACCTAGAGAAATCCAGAGAAGAAAAAAAGTCTAAGAAATTCTGCTTACTTAGCTGTCAACTGTGTAATCTTACTTATTGATTTAAAAATTAACTAAACCCCGGTAGTCACTAACACACCAAAATCGCATCTGTAAATTCTATATATCAATCTATCTATATTATCTGTCGCATCGCTCGCATATATCTTATCTATCTATCTATCTATCTATCTATATATCTATCACCAATTACTATCGCCAACATCTAATTATCTCTAATTATTTTTCTATATTACACTGTGCTCCTTTTTCATTTAACTGAGTATTGTTACATTGCAAATAGATAAGAACTTGGCAATGCAGCAGCCTATACGGCAACAAGGAGAAAAATGGATTAAGGGTCCATGGGCATAGTATTATGCATATTGTGAACAGGAGAATGGCCACATATGTTATCTCCATGCAGCACTGAATTGTGTATACTGCTCCTTAGTTTTAATCCTATTAATTTCCACAGTAATGGTACACATTTACTTTACAAGTATACATTTGCTAAAAAAATCAGTGAACACCCCAGTGAAAAAGAAGAAAAAACATATGTTACCTTGCATAGTGGTTGTATGGATTCTTTTTCCACACATTGCAAGGTTTTGTATTCCTTCTATTTGCCATGAAATTATAGTTTCTATGTTGTTTGCAGCGAGTGGTTGTTATCCCCATGTCACATGTTTTTCAATTCCAGCAAATATGTGTGAGACCCTTTCACATCATGTTGCATTTCTTCCCATCAGTTCTAGATTTTTAATTATACACAAGAAGCCCATGGCTTTGGACAGGCTTGTGGGAAATGTTGAATGCAATTTCTATTTAGTGTTTCTCCACAACTTCATAGTATTGCTGTTTAATCGTTATCAAGTTTAAGATTGAAATCTATAATCACATACATGAAAATAAAACACTATCACTAAAAAACACTAATACTAAAAAAACAAACAAAAACAAAAATGTGAACAGACTTTAATCATGCCATTCTATATTTAACATAAGCCCACGCTTAAACTTTTATTGTAAGGGCGCATCCCCACGGCCAGAGGATCTAATACCGGCCAGTTTGCCGGCACACAAGTATTTTGTCCTGTTTTGAGCACAGGTCACCACGGCGCGGGGGGGACGGCTTTTCTCCGCCTTTTCTCCGCCCTCCCCCTTCACATTGAGAAGCACAGATTCCATCTGAAACCGGACAGAAGAATGTGCTTGCTCAACGTTTTGCCGCCGGACCGGGCGGCACCTGCAAAAAACACACCATCGGAAAACCCGCGCAGGAGGGAACTGGCTTGCACGGGGGTTTTTTTTCATAGAGCCACAATCTCGAACATTTTCGGCAGTTTTTCAGTCGGTCTTGAAAAACGCAAAACCGGATGAAAAACGGCAACAAAACCAATGCTGTGTGGACTGCCCTCTAGTAGTGTTCTGGTACCTTCTTCACATACACTTGCCTGTATTTTAATGTATTCTTAATTATTTATTTGTATAATAAAGTATTTGATGTTAGTGTCTGGATTCAGAATCTTTTGTATAGGTTATATTTAGAGATGGCAGGAATTTTCAAAATTCGGTTCGGTCACTTCGCGATTTTCCGGCCAAAAATTCGTTTCGGTCCGAATTACTTCGGCACGAAATCACGTTAAAAACAACAGATATTTCCAGGCTGCCCAGAAGCCTGCAGGGGCCTTGTAGAAATGTTCGTTGCCCTGTTAAATATGCGAGGAGCTGGGTTTGCGTACTTCATACATGTTGAGTTTTTGTATGACAGCACATGCTGCGCCGTTCTGCCTCATCGCTTCCAAAATAAAAATTCCCTTTTCACTTCAGAGGGCAAAACTGACCAAAAAACTCAAGCGAGAATTGTGCCTGATAAAGTCATGCTATGGGACACCAAGCTGGAAAAAAAACCAGCACGCGATCAGAAGCTCAGTGGCAAACCATTAGTGGACGAGTGTGGACGGTGACGGCGGCAGCCACAGCAGCATGAGGTCAGCAGTGGCACAAATGACGTTTCTGGAGGAGGGCAATAGAGTTATTAGGCCACAGAGTGGCACAATCACACAGTGTGGAGGTATGGCAAGCAGCAGCATGAGGTCAGCATTGGACAAATTGACTTTCTGGAGGCGGCATAAACAGTATTGCACAGATGTGGCAAATATCACAGTGTGGCAGGCACGGCGAGCAGCTAGTATGAGGTCAGACAGTGGCACAATGGCTTTCTGGAGGTGGCATACTATGTATTAGGCCACAGAGTGGCACAATCACACAGTGTGGATGGTCCGGCCGGGCCTGCCATGTATGAGGTCAGGCTGTGGGCACAATGACATTATGAGAGGCGGCAAAACAGTATTAGGCCACAGAGTGGTCACATGATCCAGTGTGGAGGTCACGGCGGCAGCAGTATGAGGTCAGACAGTGGCACAATCGACATATAGGAGGGGAAAACAGTATTAGGGCACGAGTGGCACAATCACACAGTGTGGAGTGTACACGGCTGGCAGCAAGTATGAGGTCAGCCAGTGGCACAATGTCATTATGGAGGTGGGCCAAAACAGTATTGGCCTCAGAGTGGCACAATGATACAGTGAGGAGGTAACGGCGGCCAGCAAGTATGAGGTCAGGACAGAGGCACCAATGACATTATGGAGGCGGAATAAAAAAGAAAAAAGTATTAGGGAACAGGTGTCACAATCACACAGAAGTGTAGTGAGAGGAGTGGTCAAGGCGGCAGCAGTATGAGGTCGGCAGTGGCACATGGACATTCTGGAGGCAGGCAAAACTGGATTTATTTTATTAGCAACCGAGTGGCACCATTGATTCAGTTGGAGGTCCACGGCGGCTGCTGTATGAGGTCAGACAGGGCACATGACATTATGGAGGAGAAAACAGTATTAGGGCACAGAGTGGCACAATCACAACAGGTGAGGAGGTCCGGCGGCAGCAGTATGAGGTCTGACAGTGGCACAAATGGCATTCTGGAGGTGGCAAAACAGTATTAGGCCACAGAGTGGCACAATGATACAGTGTGGCAGTCACAGGCCTGGCGGGCAGCAGTATGAGGGTCAGGCAGTGGCACAATGACTTTTGGAGTCGGCAAACAGTATTAGGGCACACGATGGGGCACAATGATACGTGTGGAGGTCACGGCGGCAGCCAGTATGAGGTCAGGACAGTGGCCACAATGACATTATGAGGCGGAAAAACAGTATTAGCGGCACAGAGTGGCACAATACACAGTGTGGTGGTCACGGCGGCAGCAGTATGAGGTCAGACAGTGGACATGGCATTCTGGAGGGTGGCAAAACCAGTATTAGGCACAGAGTGGTTCACAATGATACAGTGTGGAGGTCACGGGCGGCAGCAGTATGAGGTCAGACCAGTGGCACAATGACATTATGGAGGCGGATAAACTGTATTAGGCCACAGTGTGGCACAATGGATACAGTGTGGAGGTCAAGGCAGCAGCAAGTTTGAGGTCAGAAGTGGTACAATGACATTATGGAGGCGGCCAAGACAGTATTGGAACAGGTGTGGCACAAAATCACACAGTGTGGAGGTCACGGCGGTAGCTGTATGAGGGCAGTCAGTGGCACAATGGCAATTTGGAGGTGGGCAAAAAAACAGTATTAGCGCCCACAGAGTGGACAATCACACAGTGTGGAGGTCACGGCGGCAGCAGTATGAGGTCAGGCAGTGGCCTCAATGACATTATGGAGGCGGAAAAAAACAGTATTAAAGCCCCACAGGAGTGGCACAATCACACGAGTGTGGAGGTCACGGCACGGGCAGCAGTATGAGGTCAGGCCGTGGCACAATGACCATTTATGGAGGCGGGGACCTAAACAGTATTAGGCCACAGAGTGGCCAATGATACTCGTTGTGGATGGTCCACGGCAGCAGAGTATTGGAGGTAGACAGTGGCACAATGACATTATGGAGGGCCGGCTAAGACAGTATTAGGCCACAGAGTGGCACAATCACACTGTGTGGAGGTCCCGGCGGCAGCAGTATGAGGTCAGACAGTGGCACAATGGCATTCTGGAGGTGGCAACAAACTGTATTAGGCCCCACAGAGTGGCACAATCACACAGTGTGGACGGTCACGGCTCGGGCAGCAGTATGAGGTCAGGCCGTGGCCACAATGACATTATGGACAGGCGGAAAAACAGTCATTTAAGGCCAATGTGTGGCACCATATCACACCGAGTGTGGATCGGTCACGGCTGGCAGCAGTATGAGGTCAAGGCAGTGGCACAATGACATTATGGATGGCCGGTCCAATCAGTATTAGGCCCAGGAGTGGCACCCAATGATTTAACGGTTTGTGGATGGTCACGGCAGCAGCAGTATGAGGTCAGTCAGTGGCACAATGACATTAATGAGGTGGAAAAACAGTATTAGGGCACAGAGTGGCACAATCACACAGTGGGAGGTAAAATCGCAGCAGTATGAGGTCAGGCTGTGGCACAATGACTAAATTCTGGTAGTGGCAAAAAAGGAGTTGGCCACAGAGTGGTTCTATGAGACAGTGTGGAGTGCACGGCAGGAGCAACTGCAGCAGCTTAAGGTCAGACAGTGCACAATGACACTGTGTGGAGGGCACGGCAGCAGCCAACAGGCAGGCCAGCAGGCATGGAGGTCAGACAGTGGCACAATGACACAGTGTGGAGGGCACGACAGGTGTCACAGCAGCAGCATGAGGTTTGAGATTCTAGGAGTGGCACAATGACATTTGCAGGTGGCACTCTCTCGCTGCGCTCGCGATAGCGCCACTGAGCTGGTCAATGACTGAGTGCCGGACGGTCACGGAGGGGCAGCTGCATGAGTGTCAGCGTGGCACAATGACAGAGAGTGGAGGTGATGACAGGAGCACCAGCATGAGGTCAGAGAGGGGCACACGGACATTCTGGAGGTGGCAAAACAGTACCAGGCCGCAGAGTGGCACAATGACACAGTGTGGATGTCACGGCAACAGCACCACCGCAGCAGCAGCAGGAGCACATAGAGTGGCACAATGACTGAGTGTTGAAGGTGGTTGCAGACAAGATGTGAGATACTGATCAGCAGATGTGGCATCAGGCGGGTGGCGGCATCAGAATAGTGGTTGAGGCAGTTGTTTGACCCCAAGACTGACGGCATAAGGCTTTGGTGTTGTGGAAATCCTGCCCGATCCAAGCCTGATTCATCTTGACAAAGAGTCAGATCGTTCAACATTTACCAGTGGACAAGCGGGTTCTCCTTGGGTAACGTTGGCCCCGCCGCACTGAACTCCCGCTCTGATGCCACACTATGGCGGGCAGGACAGCTTCTCCACTGCAAACCTCGGCAAGTTAGCGGGGGCCACACATCCTGTTTGGCTGCCAGATAGTCCAGCGGATCTTCTAACTGGGGTGGCAGAGTCTGTCCAAGTAGGGGCCCACAACCTGTTGGTTCAGGGTAATGCTCATGTCCTTGCTGCTTGCTGCTGCTGCTGGTGACTGCCCCCCTCCTCACTAGGCGGGTGAAAGGAAGCTGCTCAATAGTGCACTCCAGACTTAGGTTACGGCTGATGGAGTGGTTACTGCTCCTACCCCCCCACCTTACCCAGCCTAGCCGCGGCAGTAGTACGTTGAGCGTGAGAAACACCCGGTTCAGACCTGTCAGGGAGGGACAGATTTGCCGCACATAGGCAGCGGCCATGATTTACCGGAGGATTCCCTATAGTCATTTGAGTTCCTGTCACTTCCTCTCCAATAGCTGGGAAAAAGGCTCCATTTTTGGTCCGGCTTTGGTAGCGAGGGTCCTAATAGGTGGATGAAGAGCCAGAAGTCGATCCCTCTGCGGATGCTCTGACTATTCAGGCTGTCACTAGCCAGGCAAATAAGCATGCTGCGGGACATCCTCACAAGTGACTACGAGGGGCTCCCTGCCTCATTTCCACTGTATACTGCCCACGTGCCTTGGGAGTCATCTGCCTCGTCTTCCTCATCTCAATCCACCTCCTCCAGCCTGCTCCATGCTCCTCCTCTCTTGCACCTGGTTGAAAATCCACTCATTTCACAGACAATGCTTCTGCTCCAATAGTCTCCTCTCCTCCTGCATCCTCCTCCATTTCGTCCCCACCGGAACTCATGTGGCACGTGATGTAGTCGCTCATCTCCAGTCACTTGCCCAGACAGATTTTTCAGCATTCTGTTCAGAACATGTAGCAGTGGAATGACGTTATTAATCCGTAGTCTGGGCGAATGACAAATAACGTGGCCTCCCAGGAATGGCCTCAACTAACGGAAGGTGTCTCGCGTGAGCCTGCACTGGCTGACCATCAAAGTTACACAGGGGATACTTCTGTCTGCCTGGCTCACAAAAAAGCGTTAATGGCCTTTCTCTGTTCTTACAGTCGGGTTCCAACATGTGCAGGCTGGAATTCAAGCGGGATGGGAAACATGCATATCGTGAGTGTGGGGGAGGCCAGTTCTGCCGCTGAACTCGAGGGGTGTTCCTGGCTTTGTGACGAATGGATAAAGTGCCTTGCACAGTTTCCTGGGCCACTCTTCAGATTGTTTCGACAGAATCGGTTGGACAGATGGAAGTACTTCAGGAAACTTTTTTACAATCCAGATTGAACAACGTGGCCATGCATGGGCGCGGTTTGGACCATCCCCTCTCGGTGCAGCGCGGACACCATGTTCCTCCCATTGTTCGTTACACCTTGGTTTCCGATTTGCAGTGGCGCGGAGAAAGCCTCAACATCGATTTCTTGCTTGCATGAGCGAGAGCAGTTCCTCACCTGTGTTGACTTCGTTCACCCGAGGCAAATTAGGTGAGAACTGCGTGAACCGCTGGTGCCCTTACACATGTGTATGATGGAGCAAGTATTGTGGAGGCTGAGTGGTCGGTGGTGGTGGAGGAGGAGGGAGCGCGGACATTGGCGCAGGAGGCAGCAGTTGACAAACGTGGAGGAGAAAGGGCGTATACTGTCATTTGTTGGTGTGACTGGGCAGGTAAGGCACATTCACCAGTGGGCCGTAATGGACTCATGTACTGGCCCTGTCCGTTCGTTACAGCTCAGAGTCCGCGCTGACCGTGTCTGTACTTGGAACAAACGATAAGCTCAAGGGACTGACCCACTTTTCTGTTCTACATATTTATGAAGTGCTGGTACTGCCTTTTTTCGAAAAAGAAAAAATTAAGGCTTGGAACTATCCATCTCGGCTCGGCACAAAGCCATTAGTTCTCTGAATGGTGGCAGAGTCCACCATTTGGAAAGGAAGGGACTGCGGAGAGTACAACAAAACTTGGACTGGAGCACGGGTCAGCTGAACTGACCTTAGGATGGTTGGACGGCATACTGTTAGTCTCTTTACAATCGCTCTCTGAACGATGCTGGCGCCATGAGTAGCGAGTGAGCAGGTGCATCTGGACCGGAAGGTCTGAGGATGTCAAAAGAGAAACAACTGCCTTCTGCAGAGGTGGTGGAAGCCTTGACTGGCTGATAATGGCATGCGTTGCCACTGGACGCTGATGCTGCATGCAGCGGCAGGGATGGACACCAATCTGAGCCACGTTTCTTCCCAGGCCACGGGATGAGTGAAGCTGCATGTGTTGTACGTCAGGGCCGTTGTCAATGTGGCTCCCTGGCCACGTTCACTTTCTGCCACAGATTCTACCTAATACCCATTATTCGGATCCTCCCGGTGTTTAGCATAAGTAACTGCCACACTGCCGAGGTAGCTGATTTTTACCGCCAACGCTCCGCACTGAGTGAATACTGCCGCCCGCTGCCTCGCTGACCGAGCTCCCCTGTGCCGATTCTGTCTTGGACCTGCCGACGAAGGGGGTTTTTACCCGTGGCCGCTTGGATCCACGACCTCACACTGCTGATGTTTTTTTTACCCTGCTGACTCACGGCCAACGACCCACTTGCTGGCTGCGCCGCTGCCTGACGCGCAAGAAGCTGACGCCATCTTCTTCCTGACGATGGATGAAGCCCTTGCTTCACCCGGCTCCCAACGTGCGGTCGGCTACATATCAACTAATTTGTGTTTCATCGTCACTACTGTCCTCTTCACCGGTATTGGTAAGCTCGAGGTGGGGACATGTCCTCCTCACCATCATGAATCCATTGCCACTATCCACAATCTATACTTTGCCGCACCTACTGCTAAGACAGCTGGGGATATTGGCCCATTTCTTCGCTGCCACGTAGCTGCTGACTTGCCTCCTCAAATAGTTCATCCTCGCTAATATAGTGGGCTGAGCCCAGACCACATAGTAGATCCCTGGCTGAGGGAACTGGATGGGACAGAGGCGGGCTGAGGGACAGGTGAGGGCCGCTGACCGCTCCCGGGCCATGCCCAACTACGTGTTGTGTCTGAGGTCTCACCGACTCTATGCTGGGGTTGTCAGATGTCATCTGGGAGGAAGAGAGATGACCTAGTCAAACAATCACAGACCCCTGTGGGTTGCTGAACAACACGACGCGAGCTAGATAAAGCGGAGGCAGTTGTGGGCCTCACCGAGTGACCCCTGCTGCGACGTCCCCTTAGCTGTGCTGCTGACCTCGGGCCGTTTCAGACAATTGTTTGTGCAATGCCACTGCAGTTGCAGGAGCCTGCCACCTCTCTGTCTTGGACATACTGTTTGTTCTAAATGTACAGACACTGTTTGATGAAGCTATCTGTATATGATAATATACACCCTATTTTGAATCCAAATGAAACCAGTAACAATGCTTGGGTAAACCCTTTGCGACTATAAATTGCGGCTCCACAAATGGCAGGAAAATTTACTTGTATGGTCGTTTACAAGCACCTGTGTGTTTTATACATGTAACAGCACACACAGGGCTTAATTAACCTTCGCTTGTGATTATAGCTACAAGAAAAATGTATATTATTTCGGTGTTGAAAAATACGGTTTATTTTTGTCAGCACAGCGCTAAACAACGCTAATTAACATCTTGGATGTAAATTCGCAATAGAATGGAGCCTCCACTAACTAGTAGCTTGTAGCGTGTTACAATGCGTGTTTTCTTAGCCACACAACAAGAGATACAGTTGTAATTTAGCCTTTGTTGTGAATTAGGCTACCAAAAAAAATATATATATTTGCCCGTGAAAAAGACGGTTTATTTTTGTCAGCACACCAGCAAAACAACGTTAATTAAACCCATGGCTGGATGTAAATGCCACCAAAGAATTGAGCCGCACAAACTAGTAGATTTTGGTAGAGTGTTACAATTGCGTGTTTTATACGCCACCACAACAAGAGATACAGTTGTATTAGCTTTGCTTGTGAATTAGGTACCAAAAAAAAATATATATATATTTGGCGTTGAAATAAAGCGGTTTATTTTGTACAGCACACAGCAAACAACGCTTTAATTAAACCCTGGAATGTAAATTGCGCCAAAGCATTGAGCCGCACAAAACTTGTAGCTTTGTAGCCGTGTTACAATTGCGTGTTTTTAGAGTCGGCCCACAACAATACAGAGATACTGTGTAATTAGCTTTGCTTGTGAATATAGTGTACACAAAAATTAATATAATATTTGGGCGTAGAAAAGACGGTTTATTTTTGTCAGCACACCAGCAAAACAACGCTTAATTAACCCCCTGGATGTAGAATTGACGCCAAAGATTGAGCCGCACAAACCCCGAGTAGCTTTGTAGCGTGTTACAATTGCTGTTTTCTACGCCACACAACAAGAGCCTTCAGTTTGTAATTGCATTTGCTTGTGATTAGGATACCAAAAAAAAACTATATATATTTGGGTGAAAAAGAAGGTCGGTTTATTTTTGTCAGAACAACAGCTAAACAACGCTTAATTAACCCCTGGATGTAAAATTGCGCCAATGAATTGAGTCCGCACAAAACTAGTAGCTTTTGGTGCGTGTTACAATTGCGTGTTTTCTACGCATCACAACAAGAGATACAGTTGTAATTAGCCTTTGAGTCTGTGAATTAGGCTACAAAAAAAAATTATATATATTTGGCGTTGAAAATGTCGGTTTATTTTGTCGCACACCAGCATAAAACACGCCTTAATTTAACCCCTGGATGTAATCTGCGCAAAGAAGAGACAAGCCGCACAAACTAGTAGCTTTATAGCGTGTTACAATTGCGTGTTTTCTAAGCAACAACAAAAGAGATACAGTTGTAAATAGCCTCTTTGCTTGTGAATTAGGATACCAAAAAAATATATATATATTTTGCGTTTAAAAAGACGGTTTATTTTTGTCAGCACACCAGCAAAAAAAACGATAATTAACACCCTGGATGTAAATGCGCCAAAGAATTGAGCGCACCAAAAATAGTAAGCTTTGTAGCGTGTTACCAATTGCGAGTTTTCTTACGACACACACAAGAGATACAGTTGTAATTAGCTTCCTGCTTGTGAATTAGGCTACAAAACAAATTAATATATTTGGCGCTTGAAAAAGTCGGTTTATTTTGTCAGCACACAGCAAACAACGCTTAATTAACCCCATGGATGTAAATGGCCGCCTGAAAAGGAATTGAGCCGCACAATACTAGTAGCTTTGTTAGGTGTTACAATTGCGAGTGTTTTCTACGCCCACACAACAAGAGATACAGTTGTAATAGCCTTTGCTTGTGAATTATGTACCAAAAAATTTTATATATATTTGGCGTTGAAAAAGACGGTTTTTTTTGTCAGCACACAGCAATACAAAGCTTAATTAACCCAAGAGATGTTAAATTGCGCAAAGAATTGAGCCGCAAAAACTAGTAGTTTGTAGCGTGTTTACAATTCGTGTTTTCTACGCACACAACAAGAGATACAGTTGTATTATCCTTTGCTTGTGAATTAGGTACCAACACAAATATAATATATATTTGGCGTTGAAAAAGACGGTTTTTATTTTTTCAGGGACACACAGGCAAAACATCGTTAATTAACCCCCTGGATGTAATTTGCTCCAATGACTTGAGCCTCACAATCTAGTAGCGTGTTACAAGTGCGTGTTTTCTACACCACACAACAAGAGATACAGTTGTAATTAGCCTTTGCTTGTGAATTAGGCTACCTAAAAAAATTAAATACTTTTGGCGTTGAAACAGACAGGTTTATTTTTGTCAGCACACCAGCAAAAACAACGCTTAATTAACCCCTGGATGTAAACTGCGCCAAAGATATGAGCTCAGCACTTCTACTAGTAGCATTTTAGCGTGTTTCAATTGTCGTTGTTTTCTACGCCCAACAACAAAGAGATGACACAGTTGTACATTAGGCCTTTGCTTGTGATTTGGCTACCCAAAAAAATATATATATTATTTGGCGTTGGAAAAGACGGTTATTGTTTCAGCTCACACATAACAACGCTTAATTAACACTGGATGTAAATTGCGCAAAAGAATTGAGACCGCACAAACTAGTTGTTATCTTTGTAGCGTGTTTACAATTGCGTGTTTTCTAGCCACAATACCAAGAGATTACAGTTGTTCATTAGCATTGTTGCTTGTGATTAGGCTACCAAAAAAATAATTTTATTTATTTGGCGCTTGAAAAGACGGTTTACTTTTTGTCAGCACACCAGCTAAAAACAACGATATTTAATTACCCGGCTGGATGTAAATTAGCGCCAAAGAATGAGACGCACAAACTAGTAGGCTTTGAGCGTGTTACAATTGCGTGTTGTTTTCTTACGCCAAACAACAAGATATTCAGTTGTAATTAGCCTTTGCTTGTGAATTAGGCTACCTAAAAAATAATATTATATTTGGCCGTGAATAAAGACGGTTTATTTTTGTCAGCAGACCAGCAAAACAACGCTTATTAACCCCTGGAGTAAATTGCGCCAATGAATAGAGCCGCACAAAACTTAGTAGCTTCTGTAGCGTGTTACAATTGCGTGTTTTCTACGCCACCACAACAGAGATACAGTTGTAATTAGCCTTGCTTGTGAATGATGGCTACAAAAAAATAATATTATATTTGGCGTTGAAAAAGTCGGTTTATTTTTAGTCAGCACACCAGCAAAATCAACGCTTAATTAACCCCTGGATGTAAAATTGCCGCCAAAGAATTGAGCCGCACAAACTAGTAGCTTTGTAGCGTGTTCACAATTGTGTGTTTTCTACGCCACACAAGTGAGATACAGTTGTATTAGCCTTTGCTTGTGAATTAGGCTTACCAAAAAAAAATACTTTAATATTTGGCGTTGAAAAGCGGTTTATTTTTGTCAGACACCAGGCAAAAACAACGATTAATTAACCTGGATGTAAAATTGCGCCACAAGAATTGAAGTCCGACAAACTTAGTAGCGTGTTACAATTGCGTGTTTTTTACGCCACACAAACAAGAGTACAGTGGTAAATTAAGCCTTTGCTTGTGAATTGGCTACCAAAAAAAAATTATACTATATTTGGGATGAAAAAAGACGGTTTATTTTTGTCAGCTACACCAGCAAAAAAACAACGCTTAATTAACCCCTGGATGTAAATTGCGCCAAGAATGAGCCGCACAAACTAGTACGCGTGTTACATTGGTGTTTTCTAGCCACACAACAGTGATACGTTGTAATTAGCCTTCTGCTTGTGAATTAGGCTACCAAAAAAAGAATATATATTATTTGCGTTGAAAAAGACGGTTTTTTTTTGTCAGCACACAGCAAAACAACGCTTAATTAACCGCTGGATGTAAATTGCGCAATAGAGATTAAAGCAGCAAAAATGAAGTGGTATTTGTATTGTAAAAAACGCGTGTTTCTTTAAATGAATACAAACAGGAACTGGCTTAGAGTGCGGGGAGTACGCGTGCTATTGAATGTATATGGCGAGCTGCAGGTGGGCACACGCGGGGAGAACTGGAGTGTTTCAGAGGCCAGATACTTCCAGGAGAAAAATACGCGTGTGAGATGTAGCTATTAGGGACATTCAGGAGGAACAGTCTATGAGGACAAGTGAGAACCCCACAGAAATCGCTTATAAAAATCAGTTCTTCAGAAAGCGCTATCTCCGCTAGCAGCACCTTCCTTTCAGTCCCTTCCTTAGTTAAGTGAGAGGAGTGTGAGCTCCCCAGCGGCGCGCTCGGTCTTATATTGTGCGGTGACGGCACAGAATCCCGCCTGTCTCTGATTGGCGTATCTCGGCATTGTCATGCAGGCTTATGCCCTTCTTCCTACAGATGTGCTTTGCCCACATGTGTAGCGCCATGGGCTCGCAGCCATTTTATCAATCAAAAGCACAATTAGAGTCACCCGTAGTTTTACCCAAAGTTGACCTTCGTTCCGAGAAGTTTTCCTGAAATTCTAAACTGAATTCCAATTCGTTGAATCAATTCGCCCATTTATAGGTTTTATGGGTATTTTATATTTGTGCTTGACCTTGCCTTTTTATGTACCATTTTTGGTACAGTAATTTATTTCTTAGCATATCCTGTCCCGCCATTGGTTATTCAATATCAAATTAGACCTAAATCTAAGCAATTTGATTCCTAATCCAATTGTGGAAAAAAATCACCAAAAAATCAACCCTAACTTTAAATTTAGGATTAGGTTAGGGATTTTTTATGGTGCAGCACCACGTCTAGTCCATCATCACTTCTGGTTATCCATATGTTATTGTAAACAGGAAACCTGCAAAAAAGTCCTAAACATCCTCAACTTGGGTTATGGTTATGGTAAGGGATAGGGTTAGAAGATTTAGGTTCAGGATCTCCTAAACTCAAGTTTATTCACAAATTTAGTCAAGCTAGTGTAAAACTGGGACCAATTCTAGCAATATTATTCAGCATGCATATAAAGTGATCACATGAATGGCTCCCGTAGAGGTACACAGGAAATACACTATACCAGTTTATCTCCCTAACTACAAACAGAGGCATACAGAATTATATTTTATTGGATTCTATACAAGTGATTTCTCACCTGAAAGCACTACCTCCTAATAACTAATAGCTCTGTAGATATGTAGATATGGCAGTAGATGGAGGCTTTATGGCAGTACACAGGCCATACATGGCACTAGAGGGAGGCTTTGTGACAGTATAAAGCCATATAGCTCTGTACTAGGGGACTATGCAGCCTCTGGACACTACCATACAGCTTCATGGCTCGGAATGAGACATAAAACAGATGAATATAGGAACACACATTTTATAACAATAAGACCGACATTATATACATATATACACACACACAGCTGGGATGAAATAAGTATGTAGAAGGAAGAATATTCTAAAGATGCTATTGACATGAAATTCTCACCAGATGTCGGTAACAACCAATCCAATCAATAGAGGCAAAAAAAAAAATCAAACCATAGAAATCTATAAATTAAGTTTTTTGTAACAATGAGAGATGATGCAGGGAAAAAGAATTGAACACATGAAGAAAGAGAGGTACAAAAAGCCATGGATGTTATAACACCAGCTGAAATCTATCAGTAATTAGAAAGCAACTCTGCCACTAAGTAAAAAATAACAACAGCTGGTTTACCCCTTGACCAGTTGAAGGTATCTCATTACCAATGTGCCACACAAGAAACATCTCATTATGGGTAAAACCAGTGAGCTCTCTCAAGATCTTTGCAACCTTATTGTTGCAAAACATACTGATGGCACTGGTTACAGAAGAATTTCTAAACTACTGAAGCTTCCAGAGAGCACTGTTGGAATATCTTTTCACCATAAACTGGACATGACCACGTGATCCCTGCAAGTGAAAAGAAATATCAGGCAAGTTGTCGAAGAGCCAAGCAGCCAAGAGCTACAGGAAGACCTGGAGTTAGCAGGTACAATTATTTCAAAGAAAACAATAAGTAATGTACTCAACCTCCATGGCCTGTATGCAAACTCATCATGCAAGACTCCATTGCTGAACAAAAGCATGTTTAAGCACATTTAAAGTTTGCTCAACAACATTTAGATAAGCCTGCACAATACTGGGAGATATGCTGCTCAGATGAGACCAAAATTTAACTCTTAGGATGCTGGAATACACACCATGTTTGTAGGCCAAAAGGCATTGCATATCACCAAGAAAACACCATACCAACAGGGAGGTGGGGGTGGAAACATAATGGTGTGGGGCTGTTTTTCAGCATATAGCACTGGCAAATTTCCATATTAACTTAAAGAAGGGGAAGAGATGAGCATTTGTTTACTGAGAATTCTTGGATAAAAATCTGTCATCTACAGGTTGTATGAAAGATAAAGGTTAAACTTTTTCTGCAGACACATGACCTCAGAACGATAGCCAAGAAAACTCTCAATTGATTTCAGAGACAGAAAATAAGCTCCTAGAATGGCTCAGCCAATCATCTGACCTAAGTTCAATAGAAAATCTATGGAACTAGAGCTGAGAGTTTATAGAAGGAGCCCACAGAACCTCCAGGATTTGAGGAGTGTTTTTGTGGAAGAATGGGCCAAAATCCCACCCAATTTATGGACATCTATGATTTGATTTCTTTGCCTGTGTGGATTGGATGGTTGTTACTGACATCTGGTGATAATTTCATGTCAATAGCACCTTTAGAAAGAAATTTGCTTAGAAAATTGGTAACGTGTTTAACATTTATTATACAAATATGTATTTATTTTGTTGTATTCAATATACTGACTAGCAAGCTCATGTACTGCTTTCGTCTTTCTTTCTGAATGCACACTTTGGCTTTATAATCCTACATATGTCGGTTGGGCCTTTACAAAAGGGATGCTACCAATGCACATTCAAATTCTTTAACATACAGTTTACCTTATTGTATTTATGTTTTACTTACTAACCTTTTAACAAGTATTCATATGTAGTATAAGATAGCAGAGGTGGTCCAGAGGTCCACATACATGTCACTCTGTATTGGGCACGGTGGAGTTGATTCTTGGGTCCCACCAGTGCAATTGATTCTTTGGCAATGTACTTTGGCAGTTGGCGTATTGCAAACCAGCTATCAAATTCACATAAATGTGCATAAATAATTGTAAAAATGGTACTGATAGGTCAATGCCACTCTGTATTCTTCTAGTAGCATATTGTTATTGTGTGATAGTATGGGTTGAAAGTTAAATCCAACTTGGAACATATAAATAGAGTTTTTGCTAGGTTAGCAATGGCAACAAAAATAAATCAATTATAACACTCTGCACTCTTCTTTTTCTACTCATGAAATGTGATGTTAGTATTAAAACACTTTCTTCATAGTTACGACTTTTAGGAAATCACCTAATACAAGATTCATAAAGAACAACTACAAATCCTTCATATATGGAAAATTTAATAAATCCCAAAGCAAAATATGAATGAATCATAACTTGTTTTCTTTTCAAATGAACAAATAAAACATTGCAGATTCACAAACGTTCACAGTCATTTATTGCATCACAATGAGCAGCAAGGTTATATGCAGAAAGTTTCATGCTATTCACTGGTGCAGAGGATTGCTTCTTTAATAATTAGAAATCTAATTGTAATTTTCCTGCAGGTGGTTGTACATTCTCCTTTCTAGTCATCCTTTAAACAGGATGCTGAAAAACAACCACTCCGATTACTCATTTTTAGAGAATCGCTAATGCATTGATCCATAAAGACTAGAAATTA
Organism: Phyllomedusa bahiana; assembly: GCA_025379985.1. Lineage (NCBI taxonomy): Eukaryota > Metazoa > Chordata > Amphibia > Anura > Hylidae > Phyllomedusa > Phyllomedusa bahiana. The sequence continues at coordinate 14,973 of JAODAL010023947.1, read as the reverse complement.
ACAGATGTTATTTACCATAGTCCCAGCATTTATTTGACATGAAATGACTGCAATGGTTCAACCTATTTGAACTAGAAGCCAAATTAAAGTTACTTTGAATAGATGGCTGAGCACAGAAGGCAGACAGATGTGGTATATCCCCTATATAGTGCTGCTAACAAAAATTTCTGATATTATTACTTTTAATATGCACCTAAAATCCTTATTAGGATTTGCTGTTCTCCTAGTACCCACTGTTCTACATTTTTCCTTCAAAAGGTTATGTTTTATTATGGAACATACTCCATCCAATATACATGAAGGCAGAGAGTGCCCATGTAAAATACAGCAATTTGAGAAATATACACAAATACATTTTGATGCATTCAAAACTATTCATTTCATGAATTTTTAACTGAATTCCAAACTCTGATATTTGGTGAATGGAAACAACATATAAACTTCAGTTTGATAGAAGTGGAGTAAAACCACTCTGCGAATATTTGTGCATCAAAGTTGTTGCTTTTCTTTACAAAGTGCTTGTTTTATTCTCTGGAGCCCACTGTAATTCAAATCATATAGGATAAATTATGTACAAATGTGTCACATGTGTCACTTAGTTGGGCTCCAGTGTAAATTTTCTAACAGAGTCCCCACCTACCATGTGCCATTTATAATTCTGGAGCTTTTTTGGTGTCTTGGGGACTTTGGACCTCATTAGTCACTAGGGCCTAAATATGTCTGTTACATTTAAAGGAGTGTTTCCACCATGGACTTTGATGGCATATTGCTAGGATATGTCATCAAAGTCTGGTAGGTACCATTTTAGCACAAACACCTATTTTGGTAACAAGCCTCGAAAGTTAGAGAACACAATGCAGAGCTGGTCCTGCTTGTGCACGACTCTTTATTATATCCTATGGAAGTATGGGACATAGAGCTTGGACATACTTGGAACTTCTATAGAACAGAATGGAGAGTTGTTTGCAAATGCAACCAGCTCTCCAACCTGCTCTGTAACTTCCATATCCTGAGACAGATTCAGATCCCATCAAAGTCTATGGTGGGAACACCTCTTTAACAACCCTATACATACACCCATTATATTCAGTCAAGTCACATTAGTATCAACCCCCAGTTAATATCCAGAGTAACCACTATATGCAGTTAAGAAAGTCTGGGAGTGATTTAATAAGGTCCTGATAAGTTGTCACAGGTATCCCACAGCTGCTGGTGGGTGTACGGTGGATAGGACAAACACAACGATTGAGGTGATACAACATATGCTCAGTTGGGTTCAAGTCTAGAGAATTAAGGGATCAGGGAAAGTCTTGGTAATGCTCTTCCAACCAATATTAAACATTTCTAGCTATATGACATGTTACATTGGCTTACTGGAAGATCCCATCCAACCCAGAGTAGACAATTAGCCTGTATGTGTATACATGATCTACAAGAATGGATTCATACCCAGATGGATGAGTAAGCTCAGAGAATGCCACAACATCATTTTTCAGATCATTACGCTGCCACCAACAGCCTGTGTTCTTCCAGCAATGGTTGTAGGGTGTTTGTTCTCTGATGTTTCTCATCTGATATGCCAATGTCCATCCAACTCTGATACCTCCATAAAAACTGAAACCTTTTCTGCCAATGCAACTTACTTAAAGTGGTGCAGTGACTATCCATAAGCTTTGGAGCCCCATACACAGTAGGGTTCACTGAACTGTTGTTTCAGACAAATGTCTGATAGCTCCCTCGTTTATTTTGGAATTGAGCTGTCCTTGTGCACTATGATACCTGATGTTCACCTTTCACATCAATAGCATGTGGTGTCCTGCATTTTCCTCATTACTTATTCGTAATGGTGCCATTTATCAACTCAAAATACACTTTCACCACAGCAGCAGTTTCAGACATACTTCCAACCTTTACCCGAAAGCCAGTAATCATTCATTTTTGCAATTCTAATAAACTGGCCTTTTCACCCATGACAGCAACAAGGATTATGTGTGTAGACAGCTTATCACACTTCTTATATGTCCACTAAACCAGCTCATCACTCATAATATCTTTCGTGAGCTACGTTCTGTCAACATCAAAAGTAGGAAGTGGTCATAATTATGTAACTCGACTGTGTAATATGAATTCATTTTATATTTATGCTGCATTTATCTAGATTATTTCGAAGCACAAATACAGAAAAAATACTGCTTTGTAAATTCTATTTAAGATCTTTTCTTTGTCCCCGATTTACAGCACAGGTAAACAGCCATGCTTTGGCAACAATAGGCAACAATAGACTAACTAATGTTTAAGTGACCTGTTTCAATACGATAACCCTTGTTCATACATCGCTTGGGTGGGACTCCCTTATATTAGTCACAGTAGACTGTTCATGTGATTGGCTCTCACTTACGCTATGTCTACACGGCATTGGACAAAAAACGACCTGAAAACCAAATCCTAAAAACGTTTATAAAACTGAGTTTTTTGTCCACGTCCATTTTTTTGCCATGTTTTTTGCGCTTTTTTTTGGGGGGGGGCTTTTTTTTGCAGAAATGCACAGCATTAGATTTGCTGTGTATTTCTGCAAAGAACGCTGCAAAAAAATGCGCAAAAAATGCACCAAAAACATGTAACAAACGTCCGGCGCTTTACATAGACTCCAGTAGTAAATTTAAAACTATTGGATTCCTCCCTGCGCAAGTGCTGGAAGACTTATCAACATTTTTTCAGTATTTTTTGCAACATGTTTCAAAAAACGATCAGCAAATAAAACAAGCTGAAAAAAACATTCTTTGGAGACCACAGAACGTAAAAACTATACAAGTCTATGGGACCTCTATTCAGTTGCTTTTTCAGCGTTTTTAAAAACTAAATTTTCTCCTACTACAGGCACTGCAGAAAAATCTATGGCAACACATAATCTCTCCTAGCATTATAAGACATTCACTGGAGGTTTCAAAAGCAGGACCTGCAGTGATCAACTAAACTTAGGGTCAGCTTTATTACATACAAAGGGGTTGTCTTGAAGAAGCAACCTATTTAAATTGCAGCACCTTAATAATTATAGGTTTTTTCTAAAAAGCTTTTCGATTGATCTATTATTTAAGATGATAAATTATTCTATATAAAATAGGGGATAACAGTATTTCCTCAGCTTTGAAACATAGGAAGAAAAAAGCTGTTCTAGGCGTGGAAACATATGGAACATAGACTGAGTTGTGAATACATAAAGTCAGGTTTTGTATAATTTTTTTTCCACCACCTTGATAGGTTCTGAAAAATATAGTATCTATGAAGTGAAAGAAACAGCAGCATACATAGGAGACTGATGTATTCTACCGGGGTCCACAGACCATGTAAATACTCAACTTATTAAATATTAACCAAACACCTTTGTACACTACATTTCTACCTAAAGCTTTCAGTTGCATGCATAAGGCAGAAACCAATACTGAACAGTTCATAAATTCATGTTTGAGCGCCTGTTAAATAAAGCCAACCATCCAGGAGCTGACATTTTGCCATATTTAAAATTGTTGATTTTCCAAGCTATGAAACTGCTGATTTATTTATGCTAGCAAATATATAAAACCTACTAGCGCAAAAATCACACATTTTGGAATTTGTGGACTGATATTCATAAAGAAGAAAAATGTTTAATAGAACATCCACATCTCTGTTCAGTTCAGTGTAGTCTTTTCACTGGTTGCTGAGGTAAAACAAATATTACCTTTCTGATGGTGCTCATTACCAGTCACTCCTTTTAGACCCTTTAAATATTCTGTTCAATTTTCAAGGTAACAGTCAATACTTTTATTCAAGCAAAAGTAGTGGACCTTTATCGAAACAAGTATTTTCAGACTAATGGCCTTCGCTTATTGTAAAGGTAAAGCAGGAATAATATCACCTATCTTCTCTAAAATCACTTCCAATCATTTTGTTCTATGACATTTTTCCTTATTGTTTGATAAAGAATACTTAAATATATACAATAATATTTACAATTTCTCACTTATATAAATTACAAATTTAGTGACAAATTCTAAAGCCGTTTACTCAACCCATGATCTCGACCATATTATAAGGGTAAGTCCACATGGCATGGTTTTCAGTCGGTTTTTCAGACGGTTTTTAGATTTGAAGATAGACTTCAATAGAAAATCCACGCTGCAGTCTAAACAGCTCAAATTTTCTGACGGTCGGATTTCAAATAAAAAAAAATCGTCAAAAAAAGCTTAGAACATGTACATTGTCTCACCCGGTTTTAGGGGGGAACATGTACTGTTCAATGTTTAAGGAGACAGCTGAATCCACAAAACGCGGACAGAACAGTCCCCTTAATATGATTAAAAAACTATAAAATACCAGTTGGATTCTTTAATCAGAATCCAACCGGTATTCTGTTCATATCATGTGGCCATATCCTAAAAGTTCTTCTAATTTCCCCTATGCCCATATTGTTATTATATGTCCAGAGTAACCCTAGATAAGAATATCTCAGATAATAAGCTGGATGCATTGCCAACACCCCCTCAGGCACTCTACATATATGTTCAGGATCCAGAGCCATCCTGGATAAGAATGTCAGAGGAAGAAGCTGGATGCATTGCACCCAGCGTTCCCTTGGGCACTCAATATGCATATGTCCTAGGATCCAGAGCCACCCTGGATAGGAATATCAAAGGTGAAAAAATGGATGCACTGCAACCGACATCTCCTCAGGCACTCCATATACATATGTCCTAGGATCCAGAGCCACCCTGGATAGGAATGTCAGAGGTAAGAAGCTGGATACATTGCACCTGACATCCCCTCGGGCTCTTCATAAGATCAAGCTGGTGCAGCAGTGAACCTGTTCACATGGTACTGAATCTGTAACTTGATGGACAAAGAATTGTTGCATGCAATGTTTTGTTATACAGTGCAACCTCGCTGGAAGTAAACTATGTTGGATCACCTGCCATATGTAAACTTACACTAACTTGCTTTTTCAAAAGAAAATAATCCTGTTTCTGTCTTACACCTTGACTGTAGGAATTGCTGCAGGCAGTTATACTAACTATATTGCCCATGATAGTTTATCCAAATATGACATATGTAGGACAGTATGGCCTAATCACATCTTTTAGATGCTATAGTTTTACGAAACATTCTAAATTGGAAGAGCAGACATTGAAGTGACTATAGAACAGTGAAAATGAAGTTAAGTACTGAATCATTGGAAAATCCCATTAATGCTGGATATAAACCTGAAGATTTTAAGTTAAATAATATTTTGTTTCTTTGAATAAGAACTACTGACAAATTATTGGAAACTATCCTAAGCATATGTGTTTATTTGTGCCCATTCATGTCTCTAAAAGTATTTGGTTGGGCTTTTGTCAGACACTCCTATAATAAATGGTGCCAGCTTCTATCACCCTCATAAAGTGCAGATGTAATCCTGTTAATTGGACTGGTGAATTACATTCTCTTTGGCAGGCTGAGTGAGAAAAAAAAAAGCATTTAGTAAGACTAACCTCATAAAAGAACAGAGTGACATTTATACAAATACCCCTTTTTCTATTATTTCTCCTTGCTGCAATTAGAGGGATTCTCTTATATGCAACCTTTTTTATAGGGCAGATGGGTTTATTGAGGAGACTACTGCTTGGTATTACAAATAATCATTTTTTTCTCCCTTTATTTTTGACATACACATATTCAGCATTTGCACATCTCCGTATATTTCCCGGTCAGCTATCTATTGCCTTATATTCTCTATGTACATTTAGAAAGAGTTATTTAGACAAAATACAGTCTATAAGGGTCCGTCCACACGGCACTGGTTTTCTGTCAGATTTTCAGATGGTTTTCAGATTTGTAAACCATCTGTAAATTGACTGTCAACCCTGCTCATAAACTTTAATAGAAAATCCGAGCTGTAGTATACACAGCTCAGATTTTCTGATGGCAAATCTGACCGTCTAGAAAACATTGAACATGTTCATTCTTCCGCCCTGTTTTCGGGCAGAACATGAGCTGCTCAATGGAAAGAAGGGCAACTGAATCCACAATCTGTGGCCCGAAACTGTCCCACTTTGCACTTAGAAAACAACAATATACCTATTTTGTTAGTGCTGTGTGTGTAATGGAGGGCAGCGGAGAAGGCGAGAGGAGTCGTAGTTATAAGTCATCTTATACACTCACTGTTGTCACGGTAGCTTCAACTCCATTCATACCTCTCATGCCCCGTTCTGGGAACAAAACAGTAAAAAGGGTGGGGGACCTGCAAGGTGGAGTAGATGACAGTACTCTTACCCCCAGGGGTGCACTCCATGATGATGGTGGTCCTCTCCTGCGTTGTCGGTGTTGTTAGGAGGCGCCTATGATGCTGGTGCAGGTGAAGCAGGAGGGGGTTAACTTGTCCCTTTTATTTACTGACAAGATGTTGTACACAGAATTCCTTTCTTTCAGTCAAATACAGTCCTTTCTCAGCTTATGTTGCAGCTAGCAGCCAGTAGAGTTCCATTTTAAAATGGTCCTTACCCAGATGCGTTTGGTATGAAAGGGAGGTCGAAACGCCAGGAAAACTGCATCCACAACTTCCAAAATAGATTCAGGGGATTTTTGAGAAACCCCCAGGAGAACTGGATCTAGAGGGGCCCGGGCCAAAAGGCAACTTTTGGAAATCATCGGTCATAGGCCAATTGGGGGATTCCTTTGTGTACCTGTTGTACCCCCTAGTGTATTGCCCAAGGATCCCCCATGCTCAGCTGGCCCGCGATCCAAAAAGTTTTGAGTTTCTTGCAGGAATCCGACCAGAAATAGGCTGTGGGCCTTACCAGCTGCGTCTGGCAAAATCCCGGCTTCAATGGTTAAGTCTTTCCCCCTTCCTTTTCCTTGGGGCCTGTAAAGGGGTTCAGAACAAGGAAACCATCACTTTTTGGGGCCCTGTCCTAATCTTTTGTTTATTTTTTTAGTTTTTTGGGCTCTATCCCCTATCTACCCCCCCCCAACTAGTTACCAAAAAAATTTAACTTTTTACTCCTCCCCCCGGGCGCAAAAGCGTTACATTTTACGAAACAAAAACTCTTCATGATTAAAACAAATTCAAGTGCAATTTTATGTCATCACCACTCACAGTGCAAAGCAGTCTTCTAGTATTGGTTCAGCATAAAATCACCATTAACCATATACACAAAAAATCCACAGATACAAGGGATAAACTCCTGTATGCTACATGTGGATGGACCCTAAAACTGAACTAAATTTAAGGACAAAGGGCCACATGTATGAATCCCGACGGGTCGGGGGACCACCTTTCCGGTTTCCCGGCGGAATTGCGCTGATTTATGTCGGGGCCGGGGGGCGCGCTCTTTCATACAATGAAAAGTCCACCGTCCTCGCCTGGTTTTAGGGCAGTGCGGGCCCAGGCGCAGTGGGGGCTGCGCCTAGGATTGGGCGCCGGGGGTATGCACTCATCATGCGGGGGAAAGTCCGCCGCGCCTCGCCAGTGTGTGGGGGCAAGTGGGGGGAAGTGGCGCAGTGCGGGATTAGGCGCAGTGGGGGGCGCCAAAAAATGTTTGATGGAGACAGGCGGGAGCGGCGGAGAAATATTCCAGATTCGGTCGGAGTATGAATCAAAAAATGCCTTTATAAAGGCGTTAAAACATTCTGGGGGAAAAAGAGGAAACCTAAAAAAAAAAAAAAATACATAAAAAAAATCACTTTCCAATTCCAAATTCAAAATTAGGTATTGGAAAAAATTGCCGGGAAATAAGAAATTCAAAACAGAAAGCTATTTATTGCGGCATAAACAGGCCCAATCAAAATAGGGGCACAGTAAACCATTAAAACCTTTGGGGGAAGTTTAGCCCAATCAGAAATCCACGGGGGTTTTGTTCAAAATAAGAAAAAAATGCGAAAAGAGCTGTTTGGTTAAGCTCCCCGGGTTGGTAGCTCCCCCAAAAAATGGGAGCACAGAAAACCCATTTTTTCCTAGGAGAATTATTGCCAATAGAAAGGAGCGACAGACCCATTTAGTATGGAGAATTTTAGACCAATCGAACCCACGGGGGTTTAATTAAAAATTACATTTAAAAAACAGAAAAGTGATTGGCTGAGCTAGGGGGTGCTTGTCATCCCAGCCATTCAGGGCAAATTTACTTCTCCCATTATATTAGGGGTTTTAATAAAAAAATTTTTTTTTTAAATGTAAAACATTATCAGATAAAGAGAAAAAACCTTTTTTTACAAATAAAGCATTTAAAACCCCGAAAAAAGCGTTTGTTGCGAGACCGGGAACATGGGAATTTGCAAAAGGGAGAAGGCCGGGAAAATTAAGTAATTCAAATTGTTTAAGCTTTTCCCAATTGGGTGGGCGAAGTCAGCCAATCAAATAGGAGCGAAAAAAGACCCATTATACCCTATGGAAAGTTTGGACCAATCAAATAGGGCGAATGGCCCATTTAAACCTAAAAAGGAGTTTTAAACCCAATTTAAAATAGGAGCGACAAATAAATTATATCCTATGGAGAATTTGGCCCAATCAAAACCCCAAGGCGGGCATTAAAAAATACAAAAAAAAGACAAAAATAAGAGCAAATAAAATTTGGGGGAAACGAAAAAATATTAAATAAATAAAATATGTTTTTTCTTTATTTTCGTTCCCAAGGATCAATGTATGGGGGGGAACGAAAATAAAGAAATAAAATGATTTTTTTTGTTTTAAATATTTTTTTTTGTTCCCTCCTATTTCATTCGTTTTTATATACAATCGGGACCATTTCTAGTGTTATATTTGATTTGGGCCCATGTAAAAGTTTTATTTCAGTTTGCATTTGAAACCATGGGAGCGCGCTCGTTCCCATTGGCCAAATAACGGCCCCCTTTTTACTTAGAAAATTACAGGCGCGCTCAGAATTTCTTTTCCTCATAGAACTCTATGAGAAAAGTAGTCGCGTCTGATTGGTAAGCTGAGAGCCCCGCCTTCAACCAATCAGTTGTTTCTGCATTTTTAAAATGTATTTTGAATGCCCCCGCCTTTGAATATGTTTGGTCAATTTTTCTCCATAGGATTAAATTGGACATTTGTGCTTTTTCTGATTGGTCAATTTCCCCATAGGTATAAGGGGACTTGGGGTTGCTCTTATTCTGATTGGCTGGTTTATGCCGCCAATGAGAATGATTAAACAATTTGTTTCTGTATTTCCCGGCGTTCTCTCTATTGCAATTCCCTATGTAGCCCCGGTTTTGGTTCTGATTGGTCAAACTTCCCATAGACTAGAAGGGGGTCTTGTCGCTCCTATTCTGTTTGGCCGAATTACCCCAGCCCCCGCTAGCTCACCAATCAGTCTTTTCTGTCTTTTTACTTTTTTTTGAATTATCCCCGTGGTTTTGATTGGAAAATCCTTCCCCATGGGGTTTTTAATGGTTCATGTCGTTCTTTCTGTTGGGGGTTTATGCCGACCAATAGAATATTTTTCAGAATTTGAATTATGTTTTTCCCCAAATTTTTCCCCTTTTTCAAAATTTTGATATTGCGCCATTCTGATTTTGGAAAGTTTTTTTTTTTTATTATGTTTATTTTTTATGTTCCCCTTTTTTGACATTTTTTTCCCCCTTTATAAAGGTGTTTTTTTTTCGGAATCATACTCCTGGGGCCGAAGCAGGCCCCAGATTTCGTCGCGATCTTCGATCCCTTTCCCTCGCATTTCCGATCCTGCTTCATTTTTGCCTTGTGGAGGTTTTAACCAAAAAAACCCGGGTCTGCCGTCGAGCTGCCGAGCGCTGCACTGTGCCTCGCTTTGCCACTCTCCATCATACATGCCTCGGATTTTCGAGCGCGCCGCGCCCCCCCCGGAAATACCCTGGCCCACACCGGCCCCGCCCGCCCCCTGATGCGGGGCGCAGCTGAAAGGGGGAACATGGCCCAAATGAATCCTGCGTCCAAGGGGGATTCCGGCCGGGGGGCATAAAGCCCCGAAAACAGGCGAAAAGCCCGTTAATACATGTCGCCCAAAGAGTTTATCCTGTTTATCCAGCAGCTATCTTTGCCTTTTATTATTTAGTTGTGCTAATATGAGCTTGAGTTTATTTGCTTGCCAATATTTTAGGATCCCCTTGAGAAAAAGTTTTTGTGGCTCCAGCGCCGCAGCTGTTTTGAACAACTGTATTAAAAGCTTGTTCCAGCACAGTCCCGTAAGTGCCCGGGGCAGAGGAAGCCTCCTATCCCCGGTGCTTTCCTTTATATCTGCAGTCAGTGCTGGTATAATCAAAGGGCATTCCCCTGTCCATCGGTGGATGGGACTTTCCCCGGGGACCCATGGAGCCCAGGGGCACTGTCAGTCAGTCCTGGGGGAAAAGAGATCCCCAGTGTATTGTTAAAAGCCCGCAGTCAGGGCCACTGGTGCTGCCCGACTGCTGCCCCCTTTAAAACGACACAAAGGAAAAATTAGCATGCATGAATTGTTTTCTACTTATAAGTGTTTAAAAAAGGGTTAAATATTACCCCTAAGAGGTTAAAAAAAGTAAAAAAAATTTTTTAAAGGTAAACAAATAAAAAATAAAAAAAAATAATAAAAATTTAAAGAAATATTTAGTAGGAGCTTTGTGCTACATTACACACTAAAAAAAAACCCACAATATTGGTATCCACCGACCATAACAACCTGTAGAAATTTTCTAACAGGGTTTTTTTAGTGGAAAGGGAATGGTGTAAAAAATTATTAAAAAAACAAAAAATAAAAAGAATTGTGCAGTAATTCCCTCCCCCCCCATATATAACATCTCCCACAGAAAATAAGTCCTCATTCAACTGTGTCACTTACAAGATAAAAATGTTACGACTGTTGAAATGCAAGGAGGCAAAAAATACAAAAGTTAGCTAGTCATTAAGGCCTTTTAAGACCTTTGGTTTAATGGGTTAACATGGAAAAAAAATTATCTCCTTTTTATAAAACAGTTATATGTATATTTTATATTTTGGGTTTATATTTTACATTTTTGCTGTACAAGAGGCAAACAGCTTTTCCATAATTGGAAAGCTTATTGCTGTTGGGGACGTGGTGTCACCAAATTTTCCTGGATGCTGTAGGCTACCCGTGCCAGAAAGATGGGTAATGGTACATAATTTACATTGGACATATGGCTTTCCTATGATTCTGAAGCAATTGGCACATTGTCCTAAGAATTACTGCAGTCTGCAGGCTTATTTAGCAGTAGGGCCTACAAGACATCATGAAGGATGTCCTGATGCAAGCGATGTGCGCTATAAATGACAGGATAACTTTACTATGCAGTCGTTACAATTACAGCTATATCAATTTTATATATTTTATGATTTATTACTTTTATACAATAGAAATGCTTTTGAGAAAAATTGACGGCCATAACTTTTTTTCCATTATACAGAGCTGTATGAGGACGTATTTTGTGCCGTATAAATTGACGTTTTCATTTGTTCCATATTGGGGTTCATGTGACACTTTGATCACTTTTTATCAAGGATTCTGGGAGGGGGTATGAACAAAATACAGCATCCTAGTTCGTTTTTTTTCTTTTTACAGCTGTCACCATGCAGTATAAAAAACATTCAACTTTACTCCAGGTCGATACAAATTTCGCGTACCCAATTTTTGTATTTTTTATGCTTTTTAACAATAAAAACACCTTTTTTTTTAAAAAGAAAACATGTTTTTGCATCACCCTAGTCTGAGAGCTATAACTGTTTTATTTTTTTTTTTGCAGGATAAACTGACTTTTTTATTGGTACCACCTTGGGGTTTGGTTTTTTTTTTTTTTTTTTTTTTTTTGATTTTTTAGTAAAATTTAAAGGGGTGGGGATAAAAAAAAAAAAATCAAAATTCTGTCTTTTTTTCTGGCATTCACTGTTCAGGTTAAGTAATATGAAACATTTATAGGCTAAGTTGCTCCGCACGCAGTGATACCAAGTATGTGTACCTTTTTGAGAAGATTGATGTTTCTAAGGGGAAAAGGGCAGTATGCGGGTTTTACTTTATTTTTTGTCTCCATGTTTATCTTCATGTTTCACTTTTTTTTTTACCTTATTTATACTTGTCCCACCGTAATCTCCTGAAAGTGCTGATACATCCGATTGAGGAAAGTGACTCACAATTAGGTCATAATGGTACTTATTTTTGAGTGTCTTCTGAGTTTTTTATACACTCCTGCTTTTGGCTACCTGATCATCAGACAAACAAAGGATCATGTCATAATGGCTTTATGACACAATCGGTTGTGTTTCCTTTTCATCCTTCTCAGATTAAAAGAAAAGGGGAAAATAAAAAATGTCATAGAGTGGGGAGGGTGGAATCGCATTAGGAAAAACCAGGTGGGCGAGTGAGAGAGTGGTCAGTTGACAGCAGCTGAGTAGGCCTAGAGTGGCACAATGGGAAAATTGAGGGGGGCAGCAACATGATTAGGCCACAGATGGGGTTTAAAAATTTTTTTTCAATTGAGGAGGTGGAGCAGCAGAAAAAGGTCATGAGTGGCACTTGAAAATTGTGAGGGGGGCACAACATAAGTAGGCCACAGAGTGGAACAAAAGACAGATTTAGGAGGTGGCAAAAAGATACCACAGAGTGGCAAATGACAGATTGAGGAAGGGGCGGGCAGCAAACAGAAGTCTCTAATGCCCAGTAAAATGGGGAGGTGGGTGGCATACAGTTCTGAAAAATTTTTGGGGGGTAGAAGGAGCAATTTTGGGAGCAAAAGTGTGGATCAGCTGGTGGGAACTCAGAAAAGTAGCTGGGGGCAGGGAGCAGAGAATCAGACTATTTTTAAAAAATTTTGGTGAGGAATCATGACTGATCTAATCTGATGCATCAGGCATTGGTGTATGGAAATCCTGGCTGATCCATGCCTGATTCATCTTGACAAAAGTGAGTCTCTCTACATTTTGCATGGACTAGCAAGTTCTCTTTGGGGTGACTATGGCCCCCGCTGCACTGAACACTGGCTCTGATGCCACACTACTGGCTGGGCAGCACAGCTTCTCTAGTCCAAACTCGGCAAGTTGCGGCCACAAATCCAGTTTGGCTGCCCAGTAGTCCAGCAGATCTTCTATGTGGGGTGGCAGAGTGCTGTTCAAGTAGGCCACCAACTGCTGTTTCAGAGTTTGCTCCAGGTGCTGCTGCTACTGCTGGTGAGAATCTTCCTCACTAGGCGGGTGAAGAAAGCTGCTCATCAACGACCCCAGACTCAGGTTGCTGCTGATGGAGCTGGTACTGCTCCTAACCTCCTCCCTCCACAGCAGCCATGGCAGTGGTAGGTGAGCGAGGAGGAACCCCCGGTCAGACCTGTCAGAGGATGGATGATGGCGCAAATAGACAGCGGCCAACTGACTACATAGGATGTCTCTATAGTACTTGAGTTTGTCCTCCCTCCAGACACCTGAAAAAAAGGCTTTCATTTTGGACCGATAGCGAGGGTCCAAAAGGGTGGAGAGCCAGAAGTCATCTCTCTGATAGATGGTGACTATTCGGCTGCCACTACCCAGGCAAATCAGCATGCTGCGGGCCATCTTCTCAAGTGACTCTGAGGGACCCTGCCTCCATCTCCACTATATACTGCCACGGTGTGTCTGAGTCATCTGCCTCGTCTTCCTCATCTCCCTCTACCTCCTCCAGCTGTTCCTGCTCCTCCTCTCCTGTCACCTGGGTAGAAAAAAAACACTAATTTTGCCAGACATTGCTTGTGCTCCAATGTCCTACTCCTCCTCCTCCAGTTCAGCCCCCATGTGGCCATGAGATGTAGTCACCACTAGTGTTGAGCGATTACGTTGGCTATCGACATCGGGCGATAGTCGATAGTCGGCCACCATCGATAAGGTTTTTCGATAGTGAGCAGTCGATTATGAGCGATGACTAGAGATGGGCGAATCGATTCTAACGAAGTGGAATTCTTTAGAATTTCAGGAAAATTTTGGTTCGGAACGAAGTCAACTTTGGGGTATTCGGGTGAACGAAGTGTGCTTTTGATTGAAAAAATGGCTGCGGGCACATGGGGGCTACATGGGGCAAAGCACTCTGGGGGGAAAGAAGGGCATAGCCTGCATAAACATGTGCAGAGATAAAGCCAATCAGAGACCGGGCGGGATTCTGTGACGCCCACGCACTATATAAGTCCGGGCGCGAGCCGGAGCTCACACTCCTCTCACTGTGCTCATCAGGGAAGGTGCTGCCGCGGCTTTATAGCTCTTACTGAAGAATTGATTTTTATATAGCGATTACTGTGGAGAGTCTCAGCTTGTCTCAGAGACTGTTCTCTTAATGTTCTATTTCTAATTTTTTGGGGTATTGGATCTGAAATCCAGTGTGCGTCCCCTGCAGCTGCATATACATTCAAATCCAAAAGGATCTAAGCCAGTTTCCGTTGTATTCATTTAAGAAACAGCGTTTTTACAATACAAATACCACTTCATTTTTGGCTGCTCAATTCTATTGCGCAATTTACATCCAGGGGTTAATTAAGCGTTGTTTTGCTGGTGTGCTGACCCCAAGAAACCGTCTTTTTCAACGCCAAAAAATATACATTTTTCCTGTAGCCTAATTCACAAGCAAAGGTTAATTACAACTGTATCTCTTGTTGTGTGGCGTAGAAAACACCAAAATTTTAACACGCTACAAAGTACTATTTTGTGCGGCTCAATTCTTTGGGCAAATTTACATCCAGGGGGTTTAAATTTGCGTTTTTTGCTGGTGTTTCTGACAAAATTTAAAACCGTCTTTTTCAACGCCAAAATATATTTAAAATTTTCCTGTAGCCAATTCACAAGCAAAGGTTAATTACAACCCGTATCTCTTGTTGTGTGGCGTAGAAAACACGCAATTGTAACAGCTACAAAGCTACTATTTGTGCGGCTCAATTCTTTGGGCAATTTACATCCAGGGTTAATTAAGCGTTGTTTTGCTGGTGTGCTGACCCCAAAAAAACCGTCTTTTTCAAGCCCCCAAATATATAAAAATTTTTCTGACCAATTCA
>JAODAL010023946.1:0-61634 GCA_025379985.1 Phyllomedusa bahiana | reverse complement strand
TAAAAAAATTAATTTTGTTTATAAATTTTTATCAAAATTTTTTAGTGGAGAAATTTTATATTTTTTTGGATATTATAAATTTTTAAAATTTTATACTATATAATGCTATTTATTTTATATTATTTAATTTTTTTTGTTTGATATGTATCAAAATTTTTTTTGTGTTTTTTTAGGGGTAAAAAGGGAAAAAAAATTTGATATTTTTGCCCTACTGGCAAATCTAGTTCCACTATGACAACTCTGGGCTCAGGCAGATCACTTTTAACTTGGTCTGACTTTTCTGACAGTCATGTACTTAGTTGTAGCACTCCACATTCATAAATATGTACAATTCTATGAATCTGCTGGGACACACCTCCACAATGCCCCCACATCTTTGGCGCTGACAAAGTGTTGGGGCAGGCACAGATTGCGTAAGGTTTTAGGTACGATTTTTTCATGCAGCTATAGAACAAGCTAGCGGGTTTTTTTGGCCTTTTTCATGCCCAGAATTTTGGCCGCCCCTTTTCAGCATGCACCCAAAAGTATTTGACATTTAGGTCTCATCTGACCAGAGAACTTTCTCCCAAATGCTTGCTGTGTCCCAAACATAGCTTTTTGCAAAATGCAAATGGGAATTCTGATGAGTACATGATTAAAAGTTGTCCAGTGGACAGATTCTCCCACCTGAGCTCCTCCAGAGTGACTCTGTGCCTCTTGGCTGCTCCTCTAATTAGTGCTCTCTTGGTCTGGACTGTCAGCTGAGGTGGACGCCATGTTTTGGTAGGTTAGTAGTCGTGTCAAAATCCTTCCATTTTGGTTTGATGTACTGGAACAGTGCCTGTGAGATGTTCAGAGCTTAACTTTTTTTAAAAAACCTAACCTGTAATACCTTTTGAAAACAATTTTACTCATGCTGTTGGATGTTTCCTTGGGATTTTTTTGGGTTTTGTTCTATTCTCAAACAGATTTACAGCTGTAGTTAACTAGAATAAATTAATAAAAAATTTCTCATTTAGTAATTGGGTAATTTCTAAAGGCAAATGGTCATCGCTTATCGCGGAGAAAAGCCTTCCCCCCTGCGGCCGTGGGGACGGCCGCAAACAGGACACATACCGGCCGGTATTTTTTCTGTGGTGTAACGCGGCCCTTTTTTCTTTTGGCTCCTCTGCTTTGCAGAGACCTGGCTATGGAAAGAATGGCTGATCATGTGTGTCCATCAACATTGAGCTTATTGTTATACACTTTGACCACTATATTGTTCCATACTAAATACATGAATATCAGCTTTTTACTGAATATGTTGTTTTAACAGTATGCAAATTGCAAACATTATTTATTTGATATCTATCAGTGAATAATTTGTGAATGTTAAAAATACTTTAAATTTTTTATCACCTGAGTCGCTTTCAAATTTGAGGGAAATCAATCCATGTAATCCAACTATTGCTTTTCCTTTTGCTTGGAAATCTCAAGACAATCCATCATTACAAAGAAACATTAGCTTGCTTTACCAGACAAAGATGTGCCAATATTTAGTGCATATACACACAGTTCAGTAGCAGAAAAGAACAGAAACAATTTATTTTATTATATTATTAATCTTCCACATGACTGATATTGAAAAGTCCAGTGAGTGATCTGATAACAGTTCCCAATCACTGGCTATATTAAGGCATCTAGTACATGATTTTGCTTTGCAGATAGATTTTGGGTAACAAAACATGGGAATGTGGAAATAAGTGTAACTAGTAAAGGCTGAGCCCCATAGCAAGCTTTTGAATAGTGACTGCTAAGTGAGTGTTCCACCACAGGTGCTGTTGTTCTGAGCTCTGTGCTTCTTAGTAAGTAATCAAATAGTGCAGATAAGTAATCATCATGCTTGTATTTTTTTATTTTTTTTTTTGGTCTGTCTGTTGGCATTTTTTCGTCCCTCACATATAAAGAAACCACAATCAGGTATGTGTATTGAACACAAACAGCTCTTAGATTTTAGATTACTTGACTTAGAAGTGAGCACACTGTGGGGAAAGGCATGGTGATGTCAAGCCTGCCGGGTCACATGCTATGCAGTTCAAACAGATTATACATGCTCCCTTTTGAAGACACTGAAAGCTGAAGAGAGGAAAGCAGAAGATTTAATCCCTTCATGGTAAAACCCATTTAAGGTTGTCTACTATATCTATAAGTAAAAGCCTTAGTGACAAAAAAAAAAAAAAAAGACGCTTGCTACGAGACAGATTTTGTACATAAAATGATGGAAGAAATGTATTTAATTAACTCTAGTAGTAATAAGAAGCAAACAATTATTGATGACAATGTTAATATTATTACAATATCTAAAGTAGCTTTGTTTCCCACTCTATATGTACCAGAAAAGTTCCTTGCACATTTGATAAAGGTATGCTTAAAGGGGTTTTCTCACTGCAATGTTCCACTTACAACATGTTGGTAATGGTAAATGAAGACTTTTATTAAATACATTGTTCTTTTGATATTACCCTGGTCAGGAGATAAGAGAGATTTTATCTGCTCTGAAAGCACACAAGTGTCTCCAGGTTATCATCCATAACTATCTTCCTGAATAGACAGAGAGTAGGGAGTTGGATTGATAAGAGGCTTTATCTCGAACAAGATTAGCTTCTTTACCTTTGAAATGCAATTGTTTTCACTTTTCTGTAGTTCTGTATCTTTGTTTATACAGATTTAATCTCCTGCACTTATGTCACTGTGACATTTAGCTAGTTATAAAAGAGCTAATAAAAAATTATTATTATTATTATTATTATTATTATTATTATTATTATTATTAATTCAGGCAATAAATGGCCAATCCCAGTACTACTGAACTACTGAAGCATCTAGGCAGTCATGTATGGAACTATGAGGATCGAAGTGAATTTTCACATTTATTTTTCAGCATCTGAAAGTATCAAAGTGGTTTTTGTTTGCTCAGAAATGGTGTTCATTGCACCTCGTCTGTGTGTTTGGCGCATTGTCATATGTAGAATAAAGGGTGAGAGCAGCAAAAATAAATTTAAAATATAATGTAGTAAAAATTTAATAAAAAAAATCTGAACAACATCATCAGTGGGTTATTTAATGTAAAATTAGTTTTAGATTCTATTAATTTTAAATATATTTTCTAGGAGATAGTATATATTTTATATGATAAAGTTTTTTATTAAATTTAAATAATTTAATTTTATATAGTTTGATAATTATAAATTACTTTTTATTATTGTACTGGTGTAAGTTGAGAAATATTGAAAATTTTTTTCACTAACCGCAAATCTGTTCGACTCCTCAGGCTCAGTGTCCGCATGGGGTCCGGAGCGGGTGCCGCGACCGCTCGCGAACAGCCCCTTGCTGCCCGGGTCCCGGCGCTTGTTCACTTACTGGTCCACGCTCCTGTGCTTCCTGCTCCTGCCTGTCCCAGCCGCCGCGCACACACCCACTGCTTAGGGCGCACGCGCGGCGACTGGTCTGGATTTAAAGGGCCAGCGTGCCGATAATTTGTCAATTGACGGCCGTTGGTCCTATATAAGGTACACGGCTCCCAGGCACTCTCTGCCAGATTGTTGATGTGTGTTAATGAGTCTTGAGAGTGTTGGAGTTCCGTATTGATTACCCGTGTACCAGTCAGTTCTGCTACATTTCCTGACCTTGCCTGTTTGCCGCCTGTCCTGACCGTCTGCCCGTCTCTGACCATGAACCTCTGCCGCCCGTCCTGACCTCCTGCCTGTCCCCCTGCCTGTTCCTGACTACGTCTCTGGATTACGATTCTGTACCACGCATTACCCCGGCCGCCATCGCAAGCAAGTCACGTCAGGGGTAGCGACCTGGTAGCCTGACGCCGCAGCAAGTCCATCCCGCTTTGTAGCGGGCTCTGGTGAATACCGGGGGTTACTTAGACTCCGCTTCCTGGCGTGTCTTAACTATCATCGCTTGCGGTGGTCCAGCGAATCCACCAACCCGTTACACTCAGGTAGACCACATTGAAATAGGTTTGCCTGTCCAAGCAGTAATGCGCCTAGTTTTGACGACTCCCATTCATATATGTGTCTAATATTACGAGTGTGGTGCACCACGCCTCCAGGTCACCCCTAGAAGGTCCCCATATGTTATGTTGAGTCTTATGAACAATGTGCCTAATACATTCGTTAGGCACATTAGACATCATAGCCGACTCACTTAGGCGCATTTCACCAGAAAAGGGTGAAAAACCAATCATGCATGTTTCCCTTACTCTCAGCATACAACACATTATATGTTCCTATTGTAAATATGGGGTTTTCTTTGGAGGGCGGGGTAAACAAGGGGTTTTAGGCACAAAGGCTTAGTATTTTATGCTCCGAGGATTTTTGGGGAAGAAAATCCAAGCTATCACTTTTAAATACCTTCTATTATGCTACAGGAATTTTAGTACATTTTTGGATACATTCCATTGCCAGATGAACTTAGTAAATGTTTTAGTAAGCACTTTTATATCTTTTGGTTTAGTAATAGAAATAATGTGAATTAATTATTGAATCTTCGGGAAGTAGACCATTTTTAAGAGGCTACATCTGCCTTTATGGTATAAAATGCAGAATATAAAACTGTATAAACTCTAGTATTATATTTTAAATTGTGTAATTAATGCTCAATGTAGATTTTTAGTGTGCTCTTTCTTTTTTCTCTTGATTATGTATAAAGGAATTCTAATTAAACTCTAATTTTCTTAATAAATTGGTGAAGCTCTAAATACATGGATTAACATTCAGCTTTAGTACACATTTTGCATTAGAAACAGAGCTAAACTGTGTATGCTTAGAAGTAATTAGGAACAGAACTAAACCATGTGAACTAAACTGTGTGCATCTATATTTTTTATCTCATTAACTTGCTTTTGATGCAGTAATCTCCTAAATGTCCTTTGTTCAAGTATTCTTTTTTATAGAAGTGGATCATAAAGGTAAAAGGGGGGTTTCCAAGGTTTATAAATAATCTTTTACATGTCTTATATCGTAGACCAGAAAAAGTTATAATATGCTTAATATAGTGATGTTTTGCCATTTTCATGACAACAATGGGCCTTATATATGAAAATTTTCTAGCAGTAAGACCGTTAGCAACCAATCAGAGCTCAGTTTATATTTTTCCAGTGCACTATATGAAATGAAAGCTGAGCTCTGGTTTCTATGGGCATCAAAAACAGTCTTACTGCTAGACAGTTTTCATACATAAGGCCAATTGTACAATAACTGTGATGATAGGATGCCCATATGATATGAACAAAGACCTCATCCAGCCACACTCTAATCATATAATTTGACACTACTTCATTCCTTACAACTGGTAAACACAAAACATATGGAAAGATAAGAAAATGTACAACATGTAGTGATTTTTTTTGTGGGGGGCACTATCTATAATTCTATTTTTTAGGGGTTCTATATAGAATATTTGGGTAATTATAGTTATTACACTTTTATTTCTGCAGCTTGGTATTTTGGGGTTCTGTGCAATACACCATGTGCAGTAATGAGGCAAATTTGGTGAGATAGGATTTGTGCAGGATAGAAAAAAGTGAGGAGACAAAGATTTTTCTGCAGAGATCTCTGCAGTCATAAGTCATGGTGGAAAGAAGTCTTCATGCTTCTCAAAGTATGATGACTATATATATTTATACTTGTAAACCCTAAAAATTAATAAATATGCGTAAAGAAAGCCTAAGGGTAGTGTTTTTAGGAAAAGCACTACACTTTTCTTTGCAATTAAATCAAGTTTTTGTGACATAAAATATAAAAAACGTGTATTTTAATTAAAAATAAAGTGTGCATCACGGCATGAATCATATTTTGAGGCCAACATTTTCATTTCAGTTTCAACTAAAATTAGTGATTCTATTTAAAAACTGCAATTTTTCATGCAAGCTCAGATTTAAATCTGTATCCCCCATGGATGTGCCTTTACTCCATATTTCGGCTCCTCATGATATGGATTTTATAACTTCAGGAAATTTTTCAAGGTAAGCTGAGATGTCATCTTTATATGAAGATTAGCAATATTTTTGATTATTTTTTAATCTATTATATTGCATTTTTACACAGTTTGCACATCTACATGCAAGAAACTGGCGTCAGAAGAGATTTTACTAGATGGTAATACCTCTTATATGGCCCTTCATGGTTCAGACTTGATTTTTCCAGCATGTTTCACAGTTTCTTGGTTCAATTGAGATCTTTGGAATTTGAATGCCAAGTCATCACCACAAACCTGTGATATATTTCTCAAACCAAACCATAATCCTGCTGATAGGAATGTGACCCTCTGTCACAAAAAAAAATAACATTGCCATTTAGGTAAGTGGTTTGTGTCAAAATAACATTCACATAATTAAGACCTAAGGTTTTCCAGAACATCAGCGCCCAAAGCATTTTACTGCCTCCATATACTGCCATGAAATGACAGGCATGCACGTTTGCAGGATATAAAACCACAATGTAAGTCATAAGATCAGGCCAGCTTCTTTAACCCCTTATTGCCGGAGCCAGTTTTGGCCTTCCTTACAGAGCCCCGTTTTTAAAATATGTCAGTTTATGTGAGAATAACTTTTTGATACTTTGACCTATCCATGTGTTTCAGAGACTGTTTTCTCGTGACACGTTGTGCTTTAAGTAAGTAAGAAATTTTGGTCCATACAATCCTTGTTTATTTGAGAAAATATCATGAAAGTTTGGAAAAATTAGCAATTTTCAAAGTTAAAAAATGTCTGCATGTAAGACAGATAGTTATTCCACTAAACATAGTTTATAACTAGCATCTACTATATGTCTACTGTAGATTGGCATCATTTTTTTTTTTTACCACATTAGGGGGCTTAGAAATTTAGTAGTCATTTTTCAAGAAAATTTGCAAAATAGATTTTTTTAGGGACCAGTCCAGTTCTGATGTGGCTTTGAGGAGCCTGTATGTTAGATACCCACACAAATGACACCATCTAGGAAACTAGACCACTTAATGTATTTACAACAGTCTTTAGGAAGTTTTTTAACAAGTTAGATATATAACAGAAATTAAAGCAAAGTGGAGGTGAACTTTCAAAATTTCACTTTTTTCTGAAGATTTTAAATTTTTATCCATTATTCAATGGAACACAGTAGATGTGACCAGGTAAATGAAACTCAACATCAATTTCCCAGATTCTGACGTTTTCAGAGATACCCCATATGTGGCCCTAGTGCGCTATTTGGCTCAACCACAAGCCTCAGAATAGCACCTACCTCTGGGGTCTCATTTTCATTACAATTTTATTTAGGCGCCATTTCAGGTTGGCGGACACCTCAAGGTGCTAAAACTTAATAAACTTCCCTAAAAAGACCCCATATTGGAAACTATACCCCTTAAGGAATATATCCAGGGGTGCAGAGAGTATATTGACCCCACAGGTGTTTCACAAATATTTTTAGCGTTAGGCTCTTAAAATAAAAAAATATATATTTTTCCCAACAATCTGCAATTGTAGCTGAAAATATTTAATCTTACATCTAATCCTGAAAAAAAAGCATCCCAAAATGTGTTATGCAATTTCTTCCAAGTTCGGCAATACCCTACATGTGGGTGTAAACTGCTGCTTATGGCAGGGCATAAAAAGGAGGAAGTGCTAATTGGCTTTTGGAAGGCAGATTGTGGTGGGGCCATGTCGCATTTGCAAAGCCCCCAAAGTAGGACAGGTGAAACCTTCCAGAAGTCCCCCCACTTTGGATTCAACACCCATCATGGATCTCATCTAGGGGTGTAGTGTGCATTTTGGGTGCACAAGTGTTCCATAGTTTTTTTTAGCATTGGGCAGTGAAAATGGGGGGTGGGGGAATGCAGTTTTGCCATTGTTTTTTGGGCTTCATTTTTACAGTGTTTGCCATATAGGATAAATGACCAGATAACTTTACTCTGGGGGTCGATACAATTGCAGTGATATATATTTTATACAGTTTTTATGTTTTATTACTTTTACACAATAGAAATGCGTTTATAAAAAATTGCATTTTTATGTTATCAAAGTTTGACAGCCATAACTTTTTTATTTTTCTGTATACAGAGCTGATTATGGACTTGTTTTTTTAGGTATCGGTTGATATTTTTATGGGTACCATTATTGGGGTCATATGACGTTTTGAACACTTTTTATTAAGGTTTTTATGAGGCATTTTGAACAAAATACCGCAATCCTGCTAGTGTTTTTTATTTTTATTTTTTACAGCGCTCACCGTGTGGTATAAATGACAAGGTAGCTTTACTCAGCAAGTTGATACGATTACAGCAATACCAAATTTGTACATTTTTTATATTGTACTGCTTTTCCACAATAAAAACACTTTAATTCAAAAAAGAAAAACACGTTTTTGCATCGCCATAGTTTGAGAGCCATAACTTTTTTGTTTTTCTGTGTATGGAGCTGTGTAGGGGCTTGTTTTTTGTGGGATGAGTTCATGTTTTTATTGATATCATTTTTGGGGTGACAAGGCATCTTAATGTCTTTTTCATCCTTTTTTTGGATGGCATGGTGATTAACATACTGCAATACTCTTAGTGTTTTTTATTTTTAACAGCGCTCACCGTGCAGTATCTGTGACAAGTTGGTTTTACTTCCTGGGTCGCTGGGTTGAGACAATTATGGGGATACAGAGTTTATATAGTTTTGTATGTGGAAGCACTTTTTTTTTTTAAAGTGTTTTTATTGTGTAAAATAATATTTATCCATCGCTATCTTCTGATAGCCATAACTTTTTTTTTCCGTATGCAGAGATGTGTAAGGGTTTTTGTTTTTGCAGGATGAACCGACGTTTTAATTGACACCACCGGTGTTTATATGAGTTTTTGATCGATTCTTACTCCATTTTTATGTGCTGCAGGATGAACAAAAATCTCAATTCTAAGACAGTTT
Organism: Phyllomedusa bahiana; assembly: GCA_025379985.1. Classification (NCBI taxonomy): domain Eukaryota; kingdom Metazoa; phylum Chordata; class Amphibia; order Anura; family Hylidae; genus Phyllomedusa; species Phyllomedusa bahiana. The sequence continues at coordinate 52,726 of JAODAL010023946.1, read as the reverse complement.
TTTTCTTTTTATTTTTACGGCGTTCACCATGCAGGTTAATTAACGTGACATATTTATAGGAGAGGTCGTTAAGTATGTGGTGATACTAAATATAGGTACTTTATTTATTTTTGATATTTTTTGAAGCGATTGGCTTTTGTAAAGTGGAAAAGGGCGCTGTACATGTTTTTATTTAATTTTTTTGTGTTTGTCTTTACATTTTTTTTAGTTTTTTTACTTTTTCACATTTTTTTCACTTTTCCCAATAGGGGATTTGTAACACCAATCTCCAGATTGCTTTTACAAGGAAGACCAGCATAGAGTAGAACTGCTCTATACTGGTCTCCATGGCAACTGTCAATCATCATGCCCACAATTCATTGTGGGCATGGTGACGTCACCTGACAGCCCGGATGCTTTAAAGCATCCGGGCTGTTAGGTAGGAGACCAGTGAGTGGCACAGATCGCCGCACACTGCGGCAATCGAGGGCAGAAGGAGCTCACTCCTCCTGCCTGCAACTTCAGCTCACTCTGGCTGTGGGAGATGCGGCAAGATGCCAGCAGTAATATAACGCCGGTCCCATGCCGCGATCTTGTGAGCTCTGCTTGTAGGCTCGCAAGATCACCATGACGTCCCCATACGTCAAGTTGCGAGAACAACTATACCACCTTGATGTATGGGTACATCAAAAAACGGTAAGGGGGTAATTGCTTAGTGGAAATTGTAGTAATCACATGCTCATTGTTGATGCTTTTAGTTGTGGACGGGGTAACATTATGATGCACCTTTTGTTCTGACATCTATCTGATGTAGTTACCATTACATTACCATTTTTTTTTTTTTAAATTGTGCTACAGTAGCTCTTCTGTTAGATCAGAACATATGGTCTATCTTCTGCTTTCAATGAGCCTCGGGTCCACATGACCCTATTATGGATAAACTAGTTGTACTTTTTTTGGACCACTCTTGGCAGGTTTCAACCACTGCTTACCAGAACCACCCTACAAAACCTGCTGTTTTGGAAAAGGTTTGACCCGTCACCTAGCCATTCACCCAGATCCATAAATTTGCCAATCTTTCCTGCTTCCAACACAACCTTAAGAATTAGTTGTTACCCTGCCATGTAAAATACTCCGCTCTCATTTACAACAAAAATATAATGGTATACAATCTACCTGTCTTTGGTTTTACTGTTAGGGCTGACCTACAGTATATTCATATAGCGTTGTACCTAAAAGGTTCAGTCAGATAAATAATGCATAATTTCGTTTTACTGTTTGCTCAAGCAAATTATATGTTCTAAAAGAGATTTCATGGGTCCTGTTAATGTGAGCTCATTGAAAGATAGAGATCCAATCTTGTTGATTTGTGAGAGGTTATATTTTGGAGCTGACAATCCCTCCTTTATGTGCTCCCCATTCAGAAACGTCTCCCTGCATGTATTCCGTTTTCTCATTTGCAGCTGTACATTCCTTTATTGTTATAACTGAAATGCTCTTGGATGACAGTCTGCTCCTATAAAGCTGAATAGAAGCATAGCTGTAAAGGGCAATCAAATGAAAGTACTTAGAGAAGAAGGCAGGTTAAACTGAAGGAGAATTCCTAATTAGTTAAGATTTATTTTTATCATCTTGTAATAAAAAGGACATATTTCATACGTGTGTACAAATTGGAACAATTATATGGAATCTGCTTACCCGGAAACATCACTATTACTCCACAGAACTGAATGACCAGATTACAAGGGTAAAGGCATTTAATTATCTATATGATTCAATGTGGATAAATGTTGTCCAACATGGTAACAAAATAGAAATTATGGAGACACCACTGTTAGGCTAGTTTCACACACAGCATTTTCCTGAAAAAGACACATTTTGCAGGACATTTTTTTTTTTTTTAAATTTTGCAGCCAGATGTTACTTTAATCCCTTATTGATAGGCCTGAAAAGACATTAATGACTAGATAAATTCTCTCTCTCTGTTTTAGTAGCCATAGCTTTTTATTTCTCAGTGATCTATAATTGTATGAGGCCTTGTTTTATGTGGCAGAAGTTGTTTAATTTTTTTGCAGCACAGTTTGAGGGATATTATTATTATTATTATTATTATTACTACAGTGTATGCAGAATTATTATGCAAGTTGTATTTGAGTGGATTCTTTTTATTATTGAACATCAACTATGTTCTCAGTCAATCCAAAAGACTCGTAAATATCAAAGCTTAATATTTTTGGAAGTTGGAGTGTTTTTTTCTTTAGAATTGGCTATCTTAGGAGGATATCTGTTTGTGCAGGTAACTATTACTGTGCACAATTATTAGGCAACTTAATAAAAACCAAATATATACCTATCTCACTTGTTTATTTTCACCAGGTAAACCAATATAACAACAGACAATTTAGAAAAAAACATTTCTGACATTCAAAAACAAAACCAAAACCAAATCAGTGACCAATATAGCCACCTTTCTTCACGATGACACTCAAAAGCCTTCCATCCATAGATTCTGTCAGTTGCTTGATCTGTTTACGATCGACATTGTGCGCAGCAGCCACCAAAGTCTCCCAGACACTGTTCAGAGAGGTGGACTGTTTTCCCTCCCTGTAGATCTCACATTTTATGAGGAACCACAAGTTCTCTATGGGGTTCAGATCAGGTGAACAAGGGGACCATGTCATTATTTTTCTTCTTTTAGACCTTTACTGGCCAGCCATGCTGTGGAGTATTTAGATGCATGTGATGGAGCATTGCCTGCATGAAAATCATGTCTTTCTTGAACGATACCGACTTCTTCCTGTACCACTGCTTGAAGAAGGTGTATTCCAGAAACTGGCAGTAGGTCTGAGTGTTGAGCTTCACTCCATCCTCAACCCGAAAAGGTCCCACACGTTCATCTTTGATGATACCAGCCCATACCTGTATCCTGCCTCCACCTTGCTGGCGTCTGAGTCGGAGTGGAGCTCTCTGCCCTTTACTGATCCAGCCTCGGGCCCATCCATCTAATCCATCCAGAGTCACTCTCATTTCATCAGTCCATAAAACCTTAGAAAAATCAGTCTTAAGTTATTTCTTGGTCAAGTCTTGATGCTTTATCTTATGTTTCTTGTTCAAAGGTGTTCGTTTTTCAGTCTTCATTACCTTGGCCATGTCCCTGAGTATCGCACACCTTGTGCTTTTTGATACTCCAGTAACACTTCAGCTCTGAAATATGGCAAAACTGGTGGATAATGGCATCTTGGCAGCTTCACGCTTGATTTTCCTCAATTCATGAGCAGTTATTTTGCACCTTTTTTTTTCAAGTCGCTTCTTGCGACCCTATTGGCTATTTTCCATGAAACTCTTGATTGTTCGGTGATCACTCTGCAAAAGTTTGGCAATTTCAAGACATCTCACAATTCTTGACTTTTCAGAGTCCGTCAAATCTCTCTTCTGACCCATTTTGCCAAAGGAAAATAAGTTGCCTAATAATTAAGCACACCTTATATAGGGTGTTGAGTCATTAGACCACACCCCTCCTCATTAAAAAGATGCACATCACCTGATTTACTTAATTGGTAGTTGGCTTTCAAGCCTATACAGCTTGGAGTAGGACACCATGTATAAAAAGGATGATGTGATCAAAATACTGTTTTGCCTAATAATTCTGCACAAAGTCATTTATTATATAAATGACTGTGACTATAGAAAAAATTGATTTGGGCATTTTAATTTAAATATTTTTCATATTTCTCACTTAACTTGTTACATTAGTGCTTCAGGTTACACAGTTGTGTGGGTACCTAATATGTGTAGGTTTTTGTTTTGATCTAATGTATGCAAAATCAAGCATATTTTTATATTACAAAATAACTTTTGTTTATTTATGCTGCCTTTTCTATTATGTTAATACATTTTTAATACCATTAAGGTTTTACTATTTTTTGAAACCTTACACCTTATAGCTACTGAATATGACTACACATTCTGCACGTGACTCTTGCACTCTGCCTCTTGCTTTCTGTCTCTTTTTCTCTACTTTTCACTCTGAAAAGCAGCCCCAGACCTACCATGCCCATGGGCCCTCTCTGCTCACCGTACCCAAGGACCTACTAGGGAATTTCTTAAACTCCCTTGTAGGCCAGTTCAAGCCTGACCTTGGATAATCATAATGTTTGTAACTAACAGGTTGGTATAATGTATTACCAACAGTAAACACAATAAAGTAACACTTTAAATTAGAGTACTTTCTCTAAAGTAGAAAGCATAATCAGAGTCAAAACTTCATATTTAATACAGTGCCTTGGGAAAGTATTTGCCCCCCTTGAACTTTTTAACCTTTTGCCACATTTCAGGCTTCAAACATAAAGATATAAAATTATTTTTTTTTTTGTGAAGAATCAACAACAAGTGGGACACAATTGTGAAGTGGAATGAAATTTATTGGATATTTTAAACTTTTGTAAAAAAAAAAAATTAAAATTGTGGCGTTCAATATTATTCAGCCCTTTACTTTCAGTGCAGCAAACTCACTCCAGAAGTTCAGTGAGGAGCTCTGAATGATCTAATGTTGTCCTAAATGACTGATGATGATAAATATAATCCACCTGTGTGTAATCAAGTCTCCGTATCAATGCACCTGCTCTGTGATAGTCTCAGGGTTCTGTTTAAAGTGCAAAGAGCATCATGAAGGCCAAGGAACCCACCAGGCAGGTCCGTGATACTGTTGTGGAGAAGTTTAAAGCCAGATTTGGAAACAAAAAGATTTTCCAAACTTTAAACATCCCAAGGAGCACTGTGCAAGCGATCAAATAGAAATGGAAGGAGTATTTGACCACTGCAAATTAACCAAGAGCCGGCCGTCCGTCTAAACTTACATCTCAAACAAGAAGAAGACTGATCAGAGATGCAGTCAAGAGGCCCATGATCACTCTGGATGAACTGCAGAGATCTACAGCTGAGGTGGGAGAGTCTATCCATAGAACAACAATCAGTAGTACGCTGCACAAATTTGACCTTTTTGGAAGAGTGGCAAGAAGAAAGCCATTTCTCAAAGATATCCATAAAAAGTCTCATTTAAAGTTTGCCACAAGCCACCTGGGAGACACCAAACATGTGGAAGACGGTGCTCTGGTCAGATGAAACAAAAATCCAACTTTTTGGCCACAATGTAAAACAACATGTTTGGCATAAAAGCAACACAGCTCATCACCCTGAACACACCATCCCCACTGTTACAGATGGTGGTGGCAGCATCATGGTTTGGGCCTGCTTTTCTTCAGCAGGGAAAAGAAAGAGGGTTAAAATTGATGGGAAGATGGATGGAGCCCAATACAGGACCATTCTGGAAGAAAACCTGTTGGAGTCTGCAAAAGACCTGAGAATGGGACAGTGATTTATCTTCCAACAAGACAATGAAGCAAAATCTACAATGGAATGGTTTACAAATAAACGTATCCAGGTGTTAGAATGGCCAAGTCACAGTCCAGACCTGAATCCAATCGAGAATCGGTGAAAAGAGCTGAAAACTGCTGTTCACAAACGCTCTCCATCCAACCTCACTGAGCTCCAGCTGTTTTCCAAGAAAGAATGAGCAAGAATTCCAGTCTCTCAATGTGAAAAACTGATAGAGACATACCCCAAGCGACTTGCAGCTGTAATCGCAGCAAAACTCAATTAAAGGGGGCCAAATAATTTTTGCACGCCCCACTTTTCAGTTTTTTTTTTTACAAAAGTTTAAAATATCCAATAAATTTCGTTCCACTTCACAATTGTGCCCACTTGTTGATTCTTCACAAAAAAATTACAATTTTATATCTTTATGTTTGAAGCCTGAAATGTGGCAAAAGATTGAAAAGTTCAAGGGGGACGAATACTTTGGCAAGGCACTGTATATAAAACATAATGATTGCTCAATATGATAGAGTCCATGAAATAATTGATTACAGTAATTGACAATTCTAAATGATATCCTATTAAACCTATTTCCTAAAGCACATTAAGTTACTGGACCTAAATTTATAAAATTTAATACAGTAACACACAAATACCATTGACATTTAAGAACAGAAACTTTTGCAGTAGTAAAAGTGTTAATGCACCTCTTTTCTTTACTTCCCAGCCATGGTACTACCAATAACACTTTGTCTAGATGATTAAGGGTTTAGAGACAAAATCCAACCTCACAAATGTCCTATAAAGTGTCCATATAAATGCCTGTAAGAATGGATGAAAGGTAAAAAATGCTTAGAGATCAGACCCTAACAAACTGAGAGCAAAAGCTTGCTGATACAGTAGCCTCTCTCATCATAAATCATTTTACAAGGATGTGCAATTCACTGAGAGAAGAGATAAGAAAGATAAAAGCACAGGCTGACTCTTTCTTTACACAACTAACATGCATCTTTCTGCAGAAGCTACATAATAGCATTGAAGCATTTCTTGTTGCCACAGACTTGAAATGAATTAACTCAAAACAGGAATTCCCACACCAGAAACCTCATCCCTTGGATAACGGAATGTACTTGCTTTTTGCTCAGTAATTTGCTATTTTTTTCTGAAACAGCAGTGGGGAATGAGAGATAAAGGCTGTTGTAATTGTTATCAGACGAGAGCCCTATGGACTCATTTTTAATTATAACATCCTACAGAAACTCAAAGCTCACTGATTGTTTCCCAGAAACACCAGTAAAACACCATACAACCATTGCCTGTAGCTGCTTGGAGCCCATGAGAATAGGGATTGAGCACAAGTTAGTGTGACTTTCACCAGACATTGAAAATTAATACAGAATGGAGATTGACAAGTGCTAAGCCAGTGTGTCCCGCAGTTTTGTTGTAATGATGTTGCTGTATTGGCATAATGTAGGGAGCATTAGCATAAAAAAATTACATTTTTATTAAAATCTTACTTTTGCTCTTTGCATACTTATATCTACTACATCTAGCAAAATGTCAAATTAAGTTTAATGTGGATAAATGTAAGGTAATAATGTACTAAATAGCATAGCACTGTGTAAAACCATTGCTGAAATAAACTTGGAGGTGTTGGTGGACTGTAGCCTAAATTTAGTTAATAATGTCAGGAAGTTGCTCCCAAGGCAAATAAGATCATGGATGGCATTAAAACATACAGTATCTCACAAAAGTGAGTACACCACTCACATTTTTTCATGGGACAACACTGAAAATATGACATTTTGATACAATGTAAAGTGGTCAGTGTACAGTGTATATAACAGTGTATATTTGGTGTGTCTTCAAAATAACTCAACATACAGCCATAAATGTCTAAACCATTGGCAACAAAAGTACATCCCAGCATTGTGAGTTTGTCAGCATTGCTACAGAGGTTTAAGGGGTGGAGGGTCAGCCTGTCAGTGCACAGACCATACACCACACAATGCATCAAATTGGTCTTCATGGCTGTCATCCCAGAAGCAAGTCTCTTCTAAAGATGATGCACACGAAAACCCACAAACAGTTTGCTGAAAAGAATAAGGACATAAAATACTGGAACTATGCCCTGAGGTCTGATGAGACCAAGCTAAACTTATTTGGTTCAGATTGTGTCAAGCACGTGTGGAGCCAAGCAGATGATAAGTACAAAGACCAGTGTGCCTTTCCTACAATAAAATATGGTGGTGGGAATGTCACAGTTTGGGGCTGCCAGCTGTGAGGACCTACAGTTCATTGAGGGAAACATGAATGCCAACATGTACTATGATATTCAGAACATGGTCCTCTCATTCCAGAAATTGGTCAGCCGAGCAATATTTCAATATAATAACAACCCCAAACACACCTCCAAGACGACCACTCTCTTGTTAAAGAAAATGAGGGTAAAGGTGCTGGACTGGCCAAGCATGTCTCAAGACCTAAACTCTATTCCAGAAATTGGTCAGCCGAGCAATATTTCAATATAATAACAACCCCAAACACACCTCCAAGACGACCACAAAGTATCTAATATCTGCCAGCTCCACGATGTTGTCATGGAGAAGGGGAAGAGAATTCCAGTGGGACACTAAGGGTGACATTTATGAAGGAAGGCGCGTTGAAGCGAATAGTCAAGTCTCATTTTCAGTGTATAATGTACCTGATGTATGAAAGTGGCTTTTGTGCATTCAAAAATGGTGTCTAAAGTTCGACACTCCTTGCCTATGTGTTAGGCGCATTATGGAACTTAGTTATGCGCCTAACATGTATAAAGGCTAAAGATAGGCTGGAAATAAGAGAAAAGTCATTAGAATAGCATGTCAGTGAATAGAAACTATGATACTGATCCTGCTTGGAGGACCACAGGTCACAGCAAGACCTGTGGTGTGCTGGCTCTTGCCATATGTTGAATAAAGGGTGAGAGTAGCAAAAATACATTTCAAATTTAATGTAGTCAAAATTAAAATTGTAAAAATCTGAACAACATCATCAATGTTATTTAATGTAAAATAAGTTTTAGATTCTTTTCATTTTAAATACATTTTATAGGAGATATTTTTAGATTTTTGGGATATTATATATTTTTATATTAATTTTATATGATAACATTTTTTATCAAATTTAAATAATTTAATTTTATATAGTTTGATAATTATTACAAATTACTTTTTATCATTGTACTAGTATAAGTTGAGAAATATTGGACATTTTTGACCCTTACAGCAAATCTAGCTTCACTTCGATTTTTGGAACTTGCTGTCACAAGAGGTTGTGATAGTGGATTTATTAAGCAAGTTTAAAAAGCGCTTAGATGCCTTTCTTAAAAAATATATTACATGTTAAAGTTTCTAGATTCTGGAGATAGCATGTTGATCCAGTGATATACTATTTGGAATCAGGAAGGAATGTTTAATGTTGTATAGGGCAATCGGCATCAGCCTTATAGTGGCTTTTGCCTTCCTCTGGAACAATACAGTAGGGCTATAATTTAGACTTGATAGACATGTATCTTTTTCCAACCTTATCGACTACTAAGTTATTGTATTACAATGTTACAGTTTACTATATTGTGAAATCGCCTAAAACAAAAATTATATCCATGTTGATGGTTGGACTAATATGAAGTATTGGCAATGTTATTTTAATTAAAAAAAATCTTAATACTTAAGAGAAATGAATTTGGACCAATTCAAATTTGAATTAGATTTTTCTATTATTTTGATGTTCTCTAGTTTTTTCAACTATATATCCTATTATCTTGACTCAATTATTTAAACATGGCATTGAGGAATAAGGACTTAATATTGAAAATTCTCGTAGGACTTAAAAATTCTAAATTTGTCTTTCAATTAGTGAGTCCTCTAATTTAATCTAACCTTTGTACTAATGCTTATAGAAAATACAATTGTGTGCTGAAAACAAAGGGTTAGTCTATTGTAAGGGCATAGCTGTAGCATGCTGGAATGTAGCATGGAAAACAGACTTTATCCTCACTAATTTTATCATCACTTTCAGTATGTTATTTAGTTTATTTGTTAGTAATAACTTTAATTAAAATGAAGGAATATTTTCATATTGAAAGTGTTGCATGAAATCACTTTTTAGATTGTCACCATTTTTACAACTGATGCGCTTTAATGTTCATTTGGAATGGGATAGATTAATTTCTTTTGTTTTCCATGAAAATGAAAGAATTTGCATATGAATACTAAGTATGTTTAAGTCTGTTTAAGACCCATTTTTTTCCATGAAATTAATCATTATAAAATGAATGAAAATAATGAGTGTGTCTAGCAGTGCTTACAAATTCCATTCAATGAACCTACTGCACCTAGGAAACCTATAAGTGCCTTACAAACAAGTGACCATGTATAGATAATCAAGTTATTTGAAATAAAACCTCTTTTCCGCCATCTCTTTTAAAAATGCTCTTTCTCTATTTATATGTGTTATGTGTCAGAGTGTCATACAGTACATATATCTACCAGCCTTTACACATGCCTTCAGTTAAATAAATAGTCAATTTAACTTAAAATCAAAGGTTCACAATTTCAAAGTTTAAAATCAAGGACAACATTCCCCTGGATACAAAAAGATTTATTTTGCTTTGCAATACTGTTGAGAGTCACCTTAAACCCTTTTCATAGAAAAGGCATTTTGCATATAATGATTATAAAATAAATTTTCTTGAAATATAGCTTATATCATTTTTAAATTCCTAACAATCTTCCCTGAGATGTGATGTACACAGAAAAGACAAACTGTGTTGTCAGTATGTAAGACAAGCCAAATATTGCATCCATGTCTGTAATGAAAACTAGTTGCCAAGCATAAGAAAATCGGCTACACATTAAAACGTAGCAACCAGAACTAATCAAACACACAGACCTTTATAATACTCAAAACGTGTTAAATCATATCTAGCACAAGTAGTTTTTTTAGTGCTAAACTAACTGTTTGTCATTTAGATGAACTAGCATTTTGTATAAGTATACTATACATTATATGTAAATGTTCTCAAGAAGGCAATGCCTGGAATAATGTTGTGCTCGAGATCCAAAATAAATTTTACCTGAATTTCAGAATCAGAATTCTGGTTAAAATTGTCAAAAATAAACTTTAACCCTTACTCCAACCCTATCCGGGGCATATTGAGGGCTAATCTGTGAAATATCTGGGGTAGGGTCTGGCTGGAGCTAGGATTGGTCTAACACCAAATCCTAACTCTGGGATTCTGCAAATTTTCCTCACATGTTCCAATGATGTTTTCCAGATGTTTGGTGGTGTTCTTTTGCAATTTGGAGGACTTTACCTGTTGTGGGTGCTTTCAAGAGGCCAGAAAATACATGTAGAATTTTCCTCCATTGACTTCAATGGAATTTGTGTTTGGGGCAACCCTACCCCAAATTTTGTGACAAATTCCCCTGAACTGCTCCAAAACTTAATAGTTTTAGAGATTTATTCGAGAAACACTATTATGGACATTATAAAAGAGTGTTCAACTCTTGAACTCCTGGCTAATAACCAAACCACAGAGCTAAATAGATACTGCAAAACAAACTATATAAAGCTACATATGAATGTTACTATAAAGGCATATGGCATTGCTCACGGGGTACAGTAGATTGGTCATATAGTATTAGCTAGAGGTCTTAAATTAATCTCCTGTAGCAAAATGTTTCATTCATCTTTATTTACTGCTAAGCTCAATATTTCATCTAACTAGTCTGGCTAAATTGGTAGAGAATCAATGGAATAGATCATTTGTAAAGTTTTACTATCTCTTGTACTGATTCTATTACTGTTATTTGGGAAAGAGTGGTGGTTGCCAAACCTTAAAGGGAATGCATAATTTTGTTTGTTGTTTTATCAATGTCTAAAATACATGTAAGCCTTAAAGTTATATAATTTTTTTTTTTAAAAGACCATATATGTACATACACACACCTGTCTGCACAGTAAACCATTCATTAGCACAAACAAAGCAGAAAATGTAGATGTCACAGAGAAAAAATTCAGTCAAATGTTAGAGTACAGAAATAATATTATTTTTTCATTGTAGCCATAGCCAACCATGTGTAACCTCTAAGAGATTTTTTTCTTTAACATCATAAAAGATAACCCAGGTAGTATTACCAACTATGGTTTCTTCAATGACAGGACATCCCTACACTAAAGAACAATCAATAACTGTCTGATGAATGTAAGCCTAATATTAAGACTAAGGGCTACATGTATGAAACGATTTTGGTCTAAAACTCACTTTTTTGTCCATAGGTTTTTATGGGGAAAAAGTGAGTTTTAGACCACCACTGTTTCATACATGTGGCCCTAAGGGTCACATGTATGAAAACTGTCTAGGTCTAAAACTCATTTTGTTGCCCATAGCAACCAATCAGAGCATTCCTTTCATTTCATATAGTGCTCTGGAAAAATGAGAGGGGCACTCTGATTGGTTGCTGTGGGAATCAAAGTGAGTTTTAGACCTAGACAGTTTTCATACATGTGGCCCTATGTTCTAAAGGAAAAAGAAACATTCTACTTTGATGCACTTTACACATTAGATGCTCTATTTCAGTCATATCTTCTTCTATTCCTTAGCCTGTTGATCATAAAAATCAAGGATCTGGGCTGAAATTGTGTTTTTTGAATGTCAGATCATTGGGTCCTTCTGAAAAGAATTTTTATAGACATTCTTAAATATTAGACAATTTGTTAGTGAAAAAAACTGCGGTTTATCTATTTATGTTACAGGAATAACATATATAAAGAACTGCACCTTCTTATCTGATGAAGCAAGTTACTTGATTCTCTTATGGAATTACAGGCTTTTCTTATGGAAGACATTTAAACCCCTTTTATGTTCACTTAAGGAACCAACCGTAACCACTTTCAATGGAATGGAACTCCAGACACTCACTGCCCTAACAGAGAAAAACCACTTTATGCTGACGGCAAATCCTTCTTTCCTTTAGACATAGAGGATGCCTCCTGGTTATGCTTATGTTTAGAAAAGCTAATTCTATATCATGCAGTAATATTAGATGCAATATTCTGTAACTGCTGCATCTTATAGGTACCTGGAGGAAAATATGACATTTATTGGATAGAATTTCTGATCTACTTTATTAAGTGCATTTGACATTTTGGTTATTCAGCATTCTGCCATACTCAATGGAATTCAAAACATTAAGTTACAATAATTCGGGCCGATGAGCCTGACCAGTCATGCAAATAGTCCTGTTCAGATATGAGCAACATTTTCTGCTGACAGCAATTCAAACAATGTTTCTGTTCCCCTGCTGCCTATACTATTATGTGCTAAATATATTTGTAAGCAAATGTATAGTGTGTATATAGACTTTAAAGCCTGCATTTCATTATAAATCCTCCATTTAAAGTTTTACTTTAAATGTTACAGTTAATACATTTAGCATGTTGGCATATACTGACCTCTTAATTCCAATGTTTCCTCTGTGCCTGTAACAGTTTACCTACATGTGACATATGACATCATAAATCATAGATCTAAATAAGATGTTTTAACTTATTCTTTTTTAAAATCTTTTATATGATTCATTAAACTGGTGTATACACTTTTTAATGAAATTGAGTTCTCAACAGTTTAGGGTAAGTTACTATAGCGCTCCACTCCATGAGCAAGGAAGATCAGAACACGAAAAGTCTCTCACCTTTAAGCTGAGATGGGCGCAGATAGTGCCCATTCCAGTTACTATTCCCGCTATCCTAGTAATTACACCAATAGTCATAACAGTTCTCTGACTCCTGGATGAGGATGGCAACAGTTTCCCAGTACAATAACTGTGCTCAAACACCTTCAGTCTCTAGAATACTCTGTAATTGGAGGCAGCTATGTGGGCATTTCATATAGCTGCCAGTTTTGGAAGTCAGTTGACATAAGGGGTTGGATGTGAGTTTAGAGATGTACACACTACACTGTAAAGAGCCATGATTACATGAAAGAAAGTCCTTTAGGCACTATATAAAGCCAATACTAGTATATATTTTAAAAACAATAAAAAGTAATAGCATTCAATCACTTCTCCCCTCTGTCTGTTGCCTAAAGCAAGTAAACCTATGGGAGTCTTATTAAGATTCCAAAACAAGTAGCAAAGAAAACTTGGATTAAACAACCCCTTGAAAAAAACTTATCGAAGGCAAAAAATATTACTCACTGGAGGTGTACAGTACTACAATAAAACTGTATAGCATAAGTTTAACACCCAAGTAATCAGATTACATTATCAATTATATATTAGGATAGTTGTTAGGAGTAGGGATGAGCGATCATATCGACAAAAGTTGAAATCGGCAATATTATTACGGTTATCAGGTTTCCGCGATGATGTGATAATTTTCCTGAAAATCTTAATGATAATCGTTAAAACACTATATTTAAGCCATATAACATAGCAAATCGTTCTATTGCTCTCCGTGCTTCTCAGTTTGGCGCAAATAGCGCATTTGTACGATAGTTTGATGAAAAATATAAATTGCTAGTTCGTCTGTTTCGTCTGCTTCACGTTCTGATGTCACTGTGGAACAACGTCACCAACGAGCAGTAGAATGGCAAGTAGCTGTAGCAGCATTGGAAAACTATTTTTTTTAAATAGTTTATTTCTTATTGCAAATTTTTATGCTGATGCTCCATAAGGGCACCTGTGAGGGTTTTGGGGTCATGCTGCAGTACAGGACAGGGATAGTCAATGTCCAGTTCACTAAAATAGTGATTCAAAGATTATTTTCTTCTGCCACTTTTTAATCTGAGGGTCATGCAGGTTTTTGGGTCATGCTGTGGTACAGGACAGGGATAGTCAAAGTCCAGTTCACTAAAATAGTGATTCAAACACTACTTTATTCTGGCAATTTTTAATCTGAGGGTCCATAAGGGCATCTGTGTGGATTTTGGGGTCATGCTGCGTTGAAGGACAGGGATAGTCAATGTCCATTTCACTAAAATAGGGGTTTAAATACTACTTTCTTCTGGCACTTTTTATTTTGAGGGTCCATAAGGGCATCTGTGTGGGTTTTGGGGTCATGCCGCTGTAAAAGACAGTGATAGTCAATGTCCTGTTTACTAAAATAGTGGTTAAAATACTTGCTTCTTCCGGCACTTTTTATTCTGAGGGTACATGAAGGGCATCTTTGCTGGTTTTGGGGTCATACCGCTGTAAAAGAAACAAATTGTAAAGGTCTTATTGAAAAAAGCTTATTTCCCATACTTTAAGGCCATCAAAATGAACAGCGGTTACTGGGTGTCCACCCTCCTCGATCCACGTTCCAAATCAAAAGTAAACAATTTCCTTCCACCCACACAAATTGACAGTAGAATGCAGGAATTTGAGACAGGGCTCGTTGACCAACTGGAGACATCTGTTGCATCTTCTTCTCCTTCTAATGTCACAGTGGAATAATGTCAGCAACGTGCCAGCAGTAGAATGGCACGTAGCCCTAGCAGCAGCAGCAGAAGCAAGAGTGGAAAAATAGTTTTTTAAAATAGTCAATTTCTAATGGCGAATTTTTATTCTGAGGGTCCATAATGGCATTTTTTCGTGGTTTTGGGGTCAGGCTATTTTAAAATGGATGGCAGGGGTGGCAATAGGGCAGTACTCCTGTCAGGGGCCGGAATCAAAAAGGTGCCCAGTGATATGTTAAAACTAGGAAGTAGTAATGGGTGGGCGCCCCATTTGATTTAGCTGCATGTGGCCATAAAATGGTTAATAGATGACTGATGGCAGCCCTGGCTCTCACCGCACGCATTCTAACTAGGGCCCTGCCAGCTGAACCTCCGCGTTCCCCATTGGGATGTTCTTGCTGCCACCACATATATGACAAGTTGTTGGTCCCTGGTGCAAAAAGTGATAGGGGTCTCCTGCCAGTTCCCATGTGCCATTTACAATACCAGTGCCTTGCTTTGTGTGAAAGGGGCCCCGTAGCATCTGCTACCGCTGTACCTGCTGTGGCTACACCATCCTCATGTTTTCAGTTAGCCATTGAAAGGAATGGATTATTTTAGCCTGTGATTTTTTTTCTGTGACTCTTGTAGCCTAATTGTCTTGCCTAAGACATAGCACGTATCCATTTTACTGTTGTGGATGTTAATTCCAGTTTCACCTCACCAGTTTGGGTATAAAAATGAAGCTGGTGTTCCTCTCCCATAGACTTTAATGGTTATCGGTGATTATCGGTATCGGTAATCGGATATTGGCCCGAAGATTATAACAATCTGTTATCGAACCGATGATGATTATTGCCGTAATCGCTCATCACTAGTTAGGAGTCATGTGAAAAGAAGATTAGTAGTAATAGATCAAGTTCCAAAAGAGGTTCTAAGCATTCTGGAGCTGTTGTTCATCTCCTCTCCCATCCGCCAGTTTAATCAGTACCATTAAGACCAGATTGTCCAATCAGGCTCAAAGCTCCATCTGATGTTTGGAATACCTGAGTTGATGTGCGTCATGTGACTTGAATGGATACAGAGTACTTGATGTTGAGTTATTTTGGCTCGTGTTAAGCAACGGTAAACTTGGCCTGGTATATCTGAACAGTCTAAAAAGGTCTGGATACCAGGTGGAAGATTATGTTACTTATTGGGTCATTTGGCAATAAAATATTTTGGAGTTGTGAGTACCAGAAGGAGCATGTGAAGCAAGTATTCTATGGCCGTTTTTTATTGCAAAAGGAGAGGAGAACTTCTCATAAACAAAGGCCATGATTAAGCAAAATCACAGAATGCAGTGAACCCCTAAAGACAAAAAAACATAACCTTTAATAATTCATGGTGGTTACCCCGTTCAAGTAGGGGTTATCTTTATAGGGATCTTTGAAGGGTAAGTTTTAGATTTTCTATTATTAAAGGTTATGCTTTATTGTTTTTAGGGGTTCCCTTCATTTTGTGATTTTGCTTTTTGATTCTATGTTAAAACCATTTTGCTTATCTCTATGGTTTCTTCCAGTCTAAAACTGGAACTTTCTAAGACTGGTACTGTGATTAAATGCTAGAATACCCCAGGATTTGGGGCTCACACTTCAATTCCTTTATTGACTCACTGCCAACAGCTCACATTGTCAGATGGACTGCCACCTCAAGTTTATTCATAATCTAAGCTAAAAACAGACACACTACAGATGTGAGCTGCCAATAAATCTAAGTATTGAAAAGTGAACTTCATTACACTTCATTTTTAAAGGGGTTTTCTTACCATGCTGTATCTCACACGAAATCACAGACAGCTTCAAATTTATACTGTCTGGTCAGGCTGTGGGTGGTTCTATAGCAGTAATTAGCATACTTAGCTCATGTTACACTGAGTGTTACAGTGACATAAGTGTGAAAGACTTAATCTGTAGTAAACAAAGCAAGAAGTGAAAAGTGCTTATCAAAGGGAAATAATCTTGTTTGACATAAAGACGTTGCTGACCATAGTGCCATCATTCCCTATTCCCTATTCTCTGTTTTATCAGGAAAGGAGATATGGAGGGTAACCTAGAGACACTTGTATGCACTCAGAGCAGACAAGATCGCTCTTATCTCCTGACCAGGGCAATATCAAAAAGCAGTGTATTTAGTAAAGTCTTAATTTACCTTTCCTTTCATGTTGAAAGCTAATCATTGTAGTAAGAAAACCCCTTTAGGGTGCTTTCACACGGTGCGTTTTTGATGCGTTTTTTTTTGGATGCGTTTTTTTGTGCAACAATGTATATCATTAATTGCTGTGTCTTTCTGCACAAAAAACGCATCCAAAAAACGCATTAAAAAACGCATCAAAAACGCACCAAAAACGTACCGTGTGAAAGCACCATTAAGCATTGCTAGTGCATCCTTTATCCCCGTAACTATTCACAGTAACCTGTTATTTCTAACCTATAGAATGGCAACTCAGAAAAAAACCTAAAAAAACAGAGGTTTCAGGACAGTTTTAATTATAAAAGTGTTTGTCCAGGTTTTCAGTAGCATATTTTTTGTGTTTCTGTGGGTGTCACAGGCCTAAAGCCCTTTTTATGTTATATTTATATTGCAAATAAATATAGAACAGAGTTTTATTATGAGGAAAACTATACAAAATGTTGCTTTGGAGAATTATGTAAATAGATTCAGACACCTTCAAAGAAAGGTCATATATTGTAACAGTAAGTTGACAAAGTCAGCAACAAGGATATGTTTGTTTTTTTCTAACTTCTAAAAAATACAAACAAATGTAGCCAGTGAAAGTATTATAGTAAAATCCCCCCTACTGTAATAAAAAAAGGATAATACATCCCTACTATAAACATTAACACGAGATATTTATGCCAATATTTTTTTAACTTGTCTGTGAAAATTACCATTGATGTGTATTATACAGCAATCATCCATAACGTTAAAACCACATGTATAATTTAATTCATTAACATTGATTATCTTGTGACAGTGACAACTTTTGGGTTAGGACGTATGATGCATGTAGGGCGTAAAACTCACCAGGTCAAATTCATTGCTGAAAGGGTAATGTAGGCTAAGAAAAAGATCTCAGAACACACAGTCCATTGCTGTGCAAGGGTTTGCATAGCTGCAGATGGTCAAAATGCCATTGTAAACCCTTCTCCATGGACAAAAGTGCTTTCAATGGGCACATGAGTATCAGAACTCTATCACTGAGCAAAGGAAGACGGTGATCCAGTTTTTTGAATCATACTTTCTCTTACATCATGTAAATATCTTCTTTCAACAGGGTAATTTGCCCTCCACACTATGAAGAAATGTTCAGGGTGATTTGAGGTACATCAACACAAGTTTAAAGTACTGTCTTGATGTGCTAGTACTATAATACACGTCTGATCCACGGAAGCACTACCTGATAACTTACAGGATCTGCCCATTACCTCTTAGTGATATATACCTCAGGGTACTTTAAGAGGTCCTTCTGTAGACCATGCATCGATGGGTCAGAACTCTTTTTTGCAGAATAAAGGGGCCTATACAATTTTAGGGAATTGTTTGCTATGACTTATCACTTTAGGAATACATTTCTTTACCTGCTGTAATCAAAAATTATTCAATGTCAGGTGGGTAAATACCCAATGTAATAGTATGTGCTAGCTTATTAAGTACAAGTTTGTAGTTTGTAAGTCTCAGTGAATTGACATATTTATGTTTGCACATGCTCTCTTATTTTATTATATTATTGTTTATTATTGATAAAGAAAATGTCTATATATGAACTATTATATGTCAGTATATAAAATGGTTCTCTCTGACTGCATCTCAATTTGATAGCAAAGCTTTAATGTAGTATAACTGTTTCCACTGTAAAGATGACTATAAAGTCATGACCATTTGTCATCTACATACTCTATGATGAGTTTTTGGCGTTTGAACCAAGGGTATATGTGTATGTAGTATTCATGTCACATCTTATACTGGGAAAGCAAAACCTAGTTTAGCTTGTCTTTTCTAATAATCCAATTTTGTGATTCCACTTACTCATTTCATGTTTCTATTCTGAACATTTCCCAATTCCATAATGCTTTTTTTAGAACAGATGTTTAGAATTGCTCTTCTGATTCAAGGTGAGGTTGTACAAACAATGTGTTCAATGATATTGCCTTTCTTTGCATAGATACTTTTTCAACTCAAGATAAAATCTTATTTGCTTTTGCACCAATTGCTTGACACTAAGCACTGGATGTGAGTCAGTTGTCCACAAGCTCAGCAAAATAGTTTACGATCAATGATTCCAATAAAATAATCCCATTATTTTCATATGTCCACTGCTCTGCACAATTCCCCATTTTATTAAAATTCCTTTTCCAAGGAAAAAAAATAGCTTCCCGGGTTTATTGTTTATTTGCTGAAACCTCTTCAAGGTCATCATGGACCATGGAAATTGAATAAGCAATATCTAATATGTGTATATATACATATATTAGTACAGCAGATATGAATTTAGCAATGTACAGATGTACAGAATCAATAAGACACCACAGGATTAATATCCTTTCGAAAGGCTGGCCATATGGATGTGCATTGCTTAGACATTAGGCATTACTATAGCCTTTAAATAACAGTCACTGACTAAGTTATTCAATATTCAGAGCATGGTAATGTTGATAAGAGCATGCAAGGTAAAACAAAATTACGTTTCTTTATGCCTCAATCTTAAGTGATGAAGACAGAAAACCTGTAAACGTATTTATAGTAAATTTAGTAGCACATCAAGTTAAAATTACACATGCTGGTGAATTTAATTGTCTGAAAAGACCACATGATTGCAGAATTAAACTTAAAGCAATCAGTTAATTAACGGTTCACATAGCAAAACAACAAGCTGGTCAATGTTGAAAAAGATTTATTTACCATCTTTATTTATATGTCGGCTTCATATTCCCTTGCATGGAAAAAAAATTCTACCTGGCAGGAATAATAATCATGTGACGGCATGTATGACATCCACAGAGCATTTAGATTTACCACTTCAAGATATTAGAGTCTATGTATAGTTTCTTTTTTTTATTCAATTATTTCAAAATTCTGCAAATAAATTTGATAATGTATCTTTACTTAGTTTAGAGTTCAGTTTTCTACTTCAGAGCTCCAAATCCCCAGCTAACCCTTCCATAATTGTAAAGGTAAATGTTACTATTTGGGTTTACAGCTACTAAGGGGAGTGTAGTAGAATACTCAAGCTAGATTTTTTATTGAGTTGAATGTGACCTGTATAAGTCTGCACATAGAGGGGCACCCTCATCCTTTCTATTACTTAGACAGCATAAACCTAGACTGGGCAGTGTGAAAAGGTGCCAAATTTATCAAAGTGGCTCAACCTACTTGTTTGATTTCTTTATGCCAATGTTTGTGCCCAAATTTTGTTGTGCTTTGTCACATGTTAAGCCATACCCCTTCCTACTAAGCCATGATTCTGTTGAGTCGGGATTCACAAAAGTGTCTGAAACACCTAATAAATGTAGTGCAGGGTATCATGCAAATTTTGTGTGAAAATTAAGCTATTATTCTGTCCCATTTTGGGAAACAGGTATTGTGATCGAAGGCGCATCGAAGTTCATTTTCTCATCCTTTTTTCAGTGTATAATGCACCTGAATGTATGAAAGTGTTTTTTGTGCGTTCATAAATGGTGTCTAAAGTTCATTGCACCTCGCCTGTGTGTTTGGAGCATTATGGAACTTAGGCGCATTAGTAATACACCAAACATGTATAAAGGCTATAGATAGGCTGGAAATAGCATGTCAGTGAATAGAAACTGATCCAAGCAAGACTTGTGGTGTTCCGGCTCCTTCTGTATGTAGAATAAAGGGTGAGAGCAGCAAAAACAAACTTTAAATTTAATGCAGTAAAGATTAAAAATGTAAAAATCTAAACAACATCATCAGTGGGTTATTTAATGTCAAATTAGTTTTAGGTTCTATTAAATTTAAACACATTTTATAGGAGATACTTTTATATTTTTGGGATATTATATATTTTATATTAATTTTATATGATAAAAATTTTTATTAAATAGAAATAATTTAATTTTGGATAGTTTGATCATTATCATAAATTACTTTTTATTATTGTACTGGTGTAAGTTGAGAAATATTGGAAATTTTTTGCCTTGAGAGCAAAGCTTGTTCCACTTTAACTCGGGCAGACCACATTGAAATAAGTCTGCCTGTTCGAGCAGTAATGTGCCTAGTTTTGCCAAGCCACACTCATATATGTGTCTAATATTACGAGTGTGGTGCGAGACCCCCCCAGAACACACCCTCATGTTAGCCGCATTAGAAAGTGTTGAGTCTTGCAAGTAAAGCACCTAACATGTGTTTGGCACATTACACATCACATCCCATTCAAGTTTGGTACATTTTACGCCAGAAAAGTCTTTCATACATGTCTCTCTACGTTCAAGTAATGGATTATTCCGTAGTGAAATCTTCATATTTCTCCTGTCAACTTTAACTTTGCATGCAGCAAATTTAGCCATTTCATGGAGATGGATAATCTTCATTTAATATACTTAATCCACATCCTGTCTGCATCATATAGTTTCTGACACAGAATCCCCATGTAAACCACATTAGGAAGTTATATGTCACTTTTTCTTCCACAGCACATATGACAAAGGCAAAATAATCTGTATTATATGGTCTATGGACCAAATTTTCATTAACATGAATGAATTCCAAGCAAAATGCATGCAGATTTTAGCAGAGAATGCACATAGAAATCTGTTTTACATTCCAGTGTGTAAACACATGTACCCTTAGACTATGTCTACACGGCAGGGGACAAGAAACAACCTAAAAACCAAATCCTAAAAACATTCATGAAACTGAGTTTTTTGTCCACTGTTTTTTCTGACGTGTTTTTGCAGCGGTTTTTGCATGTTTTTAGCACATTTTTTTGCAGAAATGCACAGCATTAGACTTGCTGTGTATTTCTGCACACAAAAAAAAAAAACGCAAAAAAGCGCAAAAAAGTCCGCCGTTTTACATAGACTCCAATAGTAAATTTTCTGCCCTGCTCTGGCATTTTTTGTAACATGTTTCAAAAAACGACCAGCAAATAAAAAGAACAGAAAAAATATGTTTTGTGGAGACAGCAGGATGTTTTTACTGTAAAAGTCTATGGGACCTCTTTTCAGTGTTTTTTTCATTGTTATTATAAAACGAAAACTGCTGAAAAAACTGACATTTTTGTGTGCAGTGGAGACATACCTTAGACTCTGAGAAAAACAAAGCATTGATCCCCATTAAGAAATATCATGGGATTAATTAGCAAAATAGTTTTTCATGTCTTGTAATCAAAACTGAGAACTAAACAAAACAATATCTGTGCATATCAGGAAATAAGCGATTCTTACCTTTTCCTCCCAATTCTGTATCTGATTATAAGACAACTGAATGGAGTGGGAGCTTCTTTCCACTGCTCTGAATAGGATGTGTAGATCATTAAAGAGGACCTGTAATATATCCAAACTATGGGCCACATGTATAAAAAACTGTCTAGGTCAAACTCCCCTTTGTTTCCCATAGCAAAAAAAAAACCAATCAGAGCGCCTCTCTCATTTCATATAGTGCTGTGGAAAAATGAAGGGGCGCTCTGTTTGGGGTTGTATGGGAAACAAAGTGAGTTTTAGACCTAGACAGTTTTCGCACATGCGACCCTATGTGTTTTAGTAAATACTAATGTTCCGCATGAAAAACTAATACAGCTAATAACAATTCTGTAGCATATTTGCTTAGTTCTGTATATTTGTTACCAGATGTTAGCTATTGGGGATGTGAGTCAGGGTGTGCAGGGACACACCTCTTTGAAAAGTGGAAAGGTAATGCCCATCTGACTGATTCAGTAACACAGTTCTAGAAAGAATAACAGAGGAACAACACAAAGTTATAAGAGAAGATGCTCTAGAATAGTTCTTGCACAACTAATACACATATTTATTAAAACAGACATATCAGGAATGGCCACAGGTTCTCTTTAAGCTTTACCCTCCAGCTAAGCCCAGCCACCTTGGTCATTTACCAGCCAAAATTGAAATAGATTAACTTGAAATGAATCCTAGTGTTCTCTACAAAACTGTTTTACTGGTAACATGTAGAAAATCCTGCAAACAGTGTGGCCAAGTTTATCTTCAGTTTACTGTTATTGTTAAATTCTAGGCGTATTTTCCTACAAGAGCATAGTAACACTGAATAGTTTTAATTTTTAAAATACCTTCCATTGTTGTATGGAGACCTTCATTATTTAGTTTCTCAAGATAAAAGTATGTTCTCATTATAGCTACAGTACAGTTATCAGAGCTGTGTCTTTCTGTGGGTGAATGCACCAGTGGATTTCTTCTCGTTAGTAGTTACAGGCAGATTGGACATTCACACTCGCTACACAGAGAAAAGAGACTCAACTGTTTAATATAGAACTTGCTTGAAACCTATAAACATACCAATCATTATATTGTTGAGAGTTTGCTTTACATGCTTTCATAGTCCATATAATATCATTTGTATTTTCCTGGAATAGCTGTAGAGAATAAAGGCCACATGTATGAAACGGTTTTGGTCTAAAACTCACTTTTTTGCCCATAGGTTTCTATGAGTTTTAGACCACAGCCATTTCATACATGTGGCCCTAAGTTTGTATAGGTCCTTTTGGTAAAAGAGGTTCCAGTCACCTTGTTTGTTCTCCCTACAACCCAGTCATGTTCCAGTAAATACAGGGCTATATAGCTTGGGATTCATTTTGGGAAATTCACCCAATATTAGATTTTACATTATAAGAAAATGTGTTATTGGAAAGAAGAAAATATGGATTTTAACACATTTATTTTTCACTATAAATCATTCATTCCGGTGCTTTTCTAACCCGGAGTTTGATCAGCTCTTGTTTAGCACACAAAACCATATATTAATGGTAATAAATAATTACAGATTTCTAGGCACAATGAAAAATGTTACCCTACTTGACTTTCTTCTACTTAGGATATTTCATACTTCTCTTCCATAACATTGTTTATATTATCAGAAGAACCGCAAATCATTTGCCATAAATCAGTTTGTATTAGTAAATCACACTTTGTACTGACATGTCATTCTGTAGTTTTGTTTGATCTTTGAAAAAGAACTAGCAGCTCATTGGTAACATATGTGCACATGCTGTTCTGACAACATTTAACACAAAATCTGACGTTGATCAAGGCAGCAGTTGTCAGTGAGTTTCACACTTCCAAAGTTATCTAACATATTGCATTTCTTTTTTCATCGTTCAAAAGCAAAAGTTGTAAATTGTAAACCCTCGGTGCCTCAGACTTCTGTTTTTCTTTCATTTCATCGTCCACTGCCAAAAGAAAGAATACTGTTACCATGGTAATGTGTGAGTAAGTTTTATTCTACAAAGTGATGCTCACTCCTGAGGCTTTTCAAAACTCTGCAGCACACATAACAAAGTATTCTTCAACTTTCTATCATTTATTTGACATTTCTACTCAATAACAATTACTCCTTGAAATTAAAATCATAAATGGCACACATATGTTTTATTTATCTGTTTTATTGCTTAACCGTAAAATAAGTACTATCATATTTTTGTATAGTCACATGTACACTCTAGGGTGATCTGAATAGGTTTTGGGTTCTATATTGCACTGGTAGCACTTTTATTGTTTTAATTCATTGCTATATGTTTACAACTTTGTTTATGTTTCTATAGTAATTACATGTTTTATTGACTGATGTTGCCCTTACATTGCGCACAGAACTTTGTTAGGTATGTCCAATAATCTTATGGCGGCTTGTTCCAGACAAATAATGTTGAGTTTCCACACCCAATCTTTCCCTCCTCACCACTAAGAACACGTACAAGTTTGGCCAAACCAAGTATTGAAATGTTTGAGGATGACAGGGAGAATGCCTGTCACTCAAACTAGAAATGACCAAACAGCTATTGAAGGTGTATAGCCATTTTAAAAAAGGTACAATAGCAGCACAGTAAAAATCACTGGGGGCCAATGAGCTGTTAGCATGAGCATTAAAGGGGTTTTCTCACTACATTGATTCATCTTACCTCAGTCCTGTTTTCTTGGTTTCACTTTGAATTCAGGGGTGTGTTTACTGGCTTCCACTAGACTGCAGTAGGAGCCAGGTCTGTAGCTATAGCAACCAGTTCTGGCAGCCTATCAGAATAGATTAAAGAGGTCTGTAGCTATAGTGACCTGAGGAACTGATTCAGCCCATTCAAGAGGGGATATCTAGGAATAGGTAGGACATAGTTAATGGACACATATTGCAAAGTGACTTGTTTTTGCAAGATCTTTAACATAAAAAGCAATCCTTGTAGTGAGACAGCCCCTTTATGTGCTACTTGTTTGTGTAACCATTATTTAGTTGACTAAAACACTTTTTGTGGTATTGGAAGATAACTTTAAAAAGAATTAAAAGTTAAAGTTGATGGACTGGTATTACATGACTGCCCAGTTTGTGAGCCTCTGACAAAAACAGCTGATTGCTGGGGTTGTGATTGATCAACTACTAATGGAGCCATCTAAGTAATGGGATAGTCTTAATAGCATAACCCCTTAAAATGGATATTCAGTTACATAGTGACATTTTTATTCTCCCTCAATGTTCTAGTCTATGTTAAATAAAACCCTTGTCATGTTATTACTTTTTTTATTTAAAATTTACTAATTTTACTAAAGAAAGCAGCCCATGAAGTCCTCATTTGTTAATTATACTTGCAAGATAGTGATGTGCTATAACAGTGACCAATTAACCTCCCTAAGTCATGATTATTTTACTGCAAGTCCTAGAATTCTGAGCTGCAGGCCTTTTGACAAAGCTAATTTATAAGCACCTCCACTCTCTGATTGGTTCTTTTCTGAGCAGCCTGATACTTTTGAAATTACATCTTGATGACATGTATGTGTGTTTGTGATGATGTATTGATAGGGAAAATAACCAGCCCGTGCATGTATGGATCAATGCATGTCCAAGATCTACTATACAGTAAATGGGGATGTCTTCTGTATGCTAAGCCAGACAACGTGCATGGTGTAAGCCACTGAAACAAGAATAGGACAACCAGCAACGTGCAAATACAATGTATAAATTGTATACACAAAGGGGGGCATGTATGAAACTGTCTAGGTCTAAGACTTTCTTTGTTGCCCCTAGCAACCAATGAGAGTGCGTATTTAATTTCTTCAGAGCACTATATGAAATTAAAGGGGAGCTCTGATTGGTTGCTATGGGCAACAAAGAAAGTCTTAGACCAAGACAGTTTTCATACATGTGGCCCAAAATGTAAAAAAATGTAGAAATCTCTTCCTTCATTTAGTATTTTAAATACATGCATGGACTATAATTCTCTTAAATTGTTTGCAAACACTTTAGAGAATTGTGAAGTTAAAATCTTATTATCTGTGCAGTACACAACATGTCAAAGAAGAAAATACTACAGTTTAAAAAAAGAATCTTGAGAACTCTACAACTATATATCAGCTAGAAAAAAATTGGTATGCAAAATTGAATGACTTTCATGCATGGCACAAATAAGAACAATTTAGTTTATCATATTTTATGGAATCTTTTAGAATGATGGCAGTCTCACATATAGCATTTTTCTGAAGCGTGCCACTACAGTTTTTGATGCAATTTTTTGAGCCAAAGCCAAGGGTTTAGCAGGAATATAAAAGTCTTTTTTTGTATTCCAAATCTTTTTTAATCCACTCCTGGTTTAGTTAAAAATAACTGAATAAAACAGTTACAAAAATTGCAGTTTTTGTTTTTTTTTAACACATTATACTATGCCGCATTTACCATTGATTCAGTTGGTTTACTTTCAATAGCAGCATATCACAATGTCACTTACCCCCTTTCCTGCAAAGTCAAATTCACTTTCTGCTAAGGCACACCCCAGTGTCAGAGAAGATCACAAATAGTATTGAAAATGTCTTACATAAATAAGCGGCGTGTGGCATCAAAAATACAACACTTTTTGCTCATTTTAAGCCACTTTCTGCCACAACCACAATAGTAAATGTGGACCACTGTGGGAACCCCCATTTAGGTTGCTATGTCACACAGTATTTTTTGTGTAAACTGCCAACTGTAGAATAATGCCAACTGTAGAGTAATGCCAACTGTAGATTAATGGGAAACATAAATAAAGTATATATTTTTAATTCCTGCTGGATCCACTTTTGGCTGTGGCTCACAAAACTACAGTGATGATATTCCAAAACAAAAGGTAAAGTGTGAAACCCTACTTGTGAAACTAAAGCGTTCAGATTTGATGGCGCATTAACTACCAAAACTTTCCTTAATAATGTGCATCTTCTAGGGCTCTCTTTGCATTACTATGTGCACATCCAAAATCAAATAAGCATAATAGGAGTATAGGAAGTCACTAACCAAATGTTTAGGAATTATATTTGACAACAAACTCATCAAGATTGGAAAATTAACATTACTGCTTTTGAAACTGAATAAACATTTGTTTTAGGTCTAGCAATCTATTTACATTCCACTTGATTTAAAACATGATTAAAAAAAAAATCTGAGAGGTTTAAAGTGTTCATTATGTTCATTATTATAGATTCTATTTGGTCTTTTTATTAGTAGGTTAAATCAAAATTGTTACAGAGAGTAAAACCTTTCCTTTCAGTTCATTGTATTTTCTTAGCTGATCATTAAACTTGACAGTTTTTGCCACAAGGCTCATATACACTGGTACAGATCTTTTGTGGCAGTGCATGGAGCCTGTACTGAGCTTGTTTTATGTACTGCTATACAAGTTGCTTCAGACTCTATGTGTACAGATATATTTTGTTTTAGAAGCAATAATTCTAGGGGATGATACTGCTTTACATGCAGTTTGATTAAAACATGTCAAGATTGATTAGAGAGCCCATGATTTGGTCATTTCTATGGATTCCATAGATAATAGGTGAGATTCAGCTACTAATAAACAAAGAACATTGTTTTGTAAATAAAAAGTCTGAGCAGAGATCAAACCTATTACTTTAGTTTAGGCAAACACCAGGGGCGTAACTAGAGAAAAAGTCACAGAAAAACTTTTCCTAGAAAGCAATATTATCTATATGGATTTGGAATAACAAACCAGTCACTGAAGAAAAATCCTAAACAAATCCAAGCTCTAAAATATAACTTTTAATATATACCCATAAAAAGATGCGCTACGCATCTAAATCTATCTTAGTCAAAATTAAATCTAAATATACACTCTATCCCTACCTAATAGTCCTACACTTATCCTTAATTAGACCAAGTAATCGTCCCGATAAGGACGGCCTAGTCTCTGTGGGCTCACCCTATTGATACTAAATGTCCCTATCGACTACCAAAGATGTTGGCAAATATATATTTCTATACTGTCTTTAAAGATACATTAAATCAACAACCAGACACAGTATCACTATTCCTATAGAGTCCTATACCAAGTACTCCAAGAGCTCACAATCCACTGATAAGGACACTGGAAATTATTTCCCTTTTCCTCCCCCGTCAATTAGAGGGTCAATAGCTATATACATTGTCCATGTAGGAAACAAATAGAAAGCACATTTATGCAACATCATCGTAAGATACATATAACCTTATCCTCGACGCGTTTCCCCCCCTCCATACTGCGGGGTTTCATCGGAGGATCCCCTTGGGGGGGAACTTTTGCTTTAAACTCAAGAATATTCTCTTTGATAAATTTGATTTTTCCAAAAACCCCTTGAAACCCCCAACCCTTAAAAAAGTTTTGTTTGAAATCTTAAATAAATTTTTTTGCAAAAATTTGTGCCTTTCTTTTTTGTTTCCTACAGGGACAATGTAAAAATAGCAAATTGGGACCCTTTTAATTTTGAAGGGGGGGGAAAAGGGGGGAAAAAATTTCCATTTCCTTATCGGGGTTTGGGTGACCCTTTTTGGATTTACTTGGTAAATGGACCAAAAGGAATAGTGTTTACTGGTCGGTTGTTTTTTTTAAATTACCCTTTTAAAGAAAAGAAATAAAAATAATATTTCCAACATTTTGGTGGGTCGATGGGGAAACATTTAGCCCCAATAGGGAGCCCAAAAGAGCCCTGGGCCGCCCTTTTTATGGGACTTTTACTTGGAAAAATTTTTAAAGATAATTTGTGGGAATATTAGGTGGGTTTGGTTTTTTATTTAGTTTTTTAATTTTTTTCCTAAAAAAAGTTTTTAGATGCTATCGCAATTTTTTTAATGGAAAATTTTTTAAAAGGGTTAAAAATTTTTTAAGAGTTTGGGGCCGTAACAAGAGAACCGGGGCCCCAAAGAAAACCCTTTTGGAGGGGGCCCCTAAACCCCTGGGCCCACCCCCCGAAAACAAACCCAATTTCCGGGAAAATGTGTTAGAAAATTTAAAAAAAATTAAAAGGGGGCCCAAATCCCCTAAACCCCAACATATCACCATCAAACTCCCTTACCAAACAAATCCAAAATACTAAAAGAAAACTTTACCAAAAACACATTAAAAAGGACCTGATTATACCGCCAGAACATAATCAAAAAGTGACTGAAATAATACCCTACACAAACTACTGATCAAAACCACAAAGCCCAAATAGTACGCTATAAATGATTAAAACAAGTGTACACAGGCCTCCCGACGAAATAAACCACCATACATTTAAACCAATAAAAAGGATAGAAAAACCAAAAAACACAGGTTTCCTGCAGACATAAGTTTTTTTGAATTTGTTTTTACATCTGTTTGCCACAGATGACGTTTCTTTTGACGAGTCGTTGCCCTTTCCAAATTTTTGTTTCTGCACCCCATTTTCCCCAGTCTGCCCTGGAGATTTAAAACCCAAAAATCTTAGAATCCTAAATTTTCCCCCAGCACCTCACTTCCCCTGCCCCCCGGCAAATAGGGGGCCCCCCAAAATTTGGGGCCCGGCCGGGGTTTTTTAGATGGGGCTATATGGGCCCCAAATAGCCCCAAGGTTTAAAAGGTAGGCAAAAAGGGCCCCCCCAAAATAGCAGCGGGGTTTTAGGTAGCTAAAAGGGCCCCCTTTTAGGAAACCCAAGCAGAGGGGGAAAGGAAATTTTATGGGGCCCCAATAGAAAGGCAGGCAGGGTAATCCCCCCATAAAGGAAAGGCAATTTTAGGTAGCTATGGGGCCTATATGGGGCCCGGGGAAAGGGGTTTTGGGGAAAAGCTATGGGGCCCCCATACAGGTGGGTAGGGCATAATGGGGGGGCAATGGGGGGCCCATTTTTTATACCCCAGGCTTAGGAAAGTTTATAGGGGTTCATATATATAGGCAAGTGGGCATGGGGTAGGCAATAGGGCCAAAATTTTAAGGAAAGCCGGGTTTTTTGGGAGGGTATGGGGCCCCCCCATACGGGTAGGGGGGGCATAAATTTAGGCTAATCCCCAAAAAAATTTTGGGCAGGCTTATAAAATGAATGGGGCCCTTTCCATAAATATGGGGCAGGTAAGGGAAATAGGGGGGAAAAATAGGGGGCCCAAAAATAAATGGCCCGGCCCAGGGCAATAGGGTAGGGCAATAGGGCCATAAAATAGGAAAGGAAAGGGGCTTTGGGGAAGCTATATATAGGCAGGCAGGGCTTTTTGGAGGCTATAGGGGCTATATATAGGCAGTCAGGGCTACAGGGGCTGTTTATAGGCAGAAGGGCTATAGGGGCTATTTATAGGCAGGCAGAGCTATACAGGCTAGATATAGGCAGAGAGGGCTACAGGGGTTATATATATAGGAAGGCAAGGCTATAAGGGCTAGATATAGGCAGGCAGGGCTATAAGGGGCATATATATATAGGCAGGCAGGGATATAGGGGCTAGATATAGGCAGACAGGGCTACAGGGGCCAATATATAGGCAGACAGGGATATAGGGGCCAATATATAGGCAGACAGGGCTATAAGGGCCAATATATAGACAGACAGGGCTATAGGGGCCAATATATGGGCAGGCAGGGCTATAAGGACCAATATATAGACGGGCAGAGGTATAGTGGCATATATACAGGCAGGTAGAGCTTTAGGGGCCAATATACACACCGGCAGAGGTATTGGGGCAAATATACAGGCAGACAGGGATATGGGGGGGAATATATAGGCAGACAGGGCTATAGGGACAAATATATAGGCAGGCAGGGCTATAGGGACCAATATATAAGAAGGCAGGGGGCTTCATTATTATTAAAAAAAATAAGAAATCACTCACTCACCTGTCTCTTGCTCCCTCACAGCTCTGCTCCCGGGCAGTCTGTGCTCAGTGCGGGATGCGCGATGATGTGACGTCATCGCGCAGCTCACGTCAGCACTGTGGGCCGGCGCAGGCTGATTAGCAGAGCGTAGGCGCTCTGCTATGATAATACTGGCCAGTCCTGTCTTTGAACGCTCAGGCCGGAAGGGCCCGGGCATTCAGAGGTAGGAAGCGCCGGGCCCCGCAGCTTCGCGTCTGCCGGCAGTGAACTAGTATGTTCCCTGCTGGCGGGCGCAGGAGCCGAACCACCGGAATAGCAGACGTGGTAGCAGCTGCCCCGGGGCACGGGACTCCTTAGAGCACGGGCCCCGGGGTGGCTTCTACGTCTGCTACCCCGGTAGTTACGCCCCTGGCAAACACTTTTACTAAAATGGCCACCACAACAAAAATGAACCAGTTTGTATTAGGTTTTCTTTCTTTATAGGGATTAGTAACTAATTTATATTTTAAAGAGAAACTTCAGTATAAATTCTCAAGCCATATTCTTTTCTTGGTCTCTCCCAAAACACAACAGAACTTGCCATATTCTTTGTTGAGATGTTACTCAGATCCAGGAATATTGGTCAGGGGCGTTGCTAGGGTCCCAAAACATCCGGGGCCCGGGCCCTGTGTTAAGTTTTGCTATTACCCGCCAAAGTACGGACTAACATTATGTTATGTGAACATACACTCACCGGCCACTTTATTAGGTACACCTGTCCAACTGCTCGTTAACACTTAATTTCTAATCAGCCAATCACATGGCGGCAACTCATTTAGGCATGTAGACATGGTCAAGACAATCTCCTGCAGTTCAAACCGAGCATCAGTATGGGGAAGAAAGGTGATTTGAGTGCCTTTGAACGTGGCATGGTTGTTGGTGCCAGAAGGGCTGGTCTGAGTATTTCAGAAACTGCTGATCTCCTGGGATTTTCACGCACAACCATCTCTAGGGTTTACAGAGAATTGTCCGAAAAAGAAAAAACATCCAGTGAGCGGCAGTCCTGTGGGCGGAAATGCCTTGTTGATGCCAGAGGTCAAAGGAGAATGGGCAGACTGGTTCGAGCTGATAGAAAGGCAACAGTGACTCAAATAGCCACCCGTTACAACCAAGGTAGGCAGAAGAGCATCTCTGAATGCACAGTACGGCGAACTTTGAGGCAGATGGGCTACAGCAGCAGAAGACCACACCGGGTGCCACTCCTTTCAGCTAAGAACAGGAAACTGAGGCTCCAATTTGCCCAAGCTCATCGAAATTGGACAGTAGAAGATTGGAAAAACGTTGCCTGGTCTGATGAGTCTCGATTTCTGCTGCGACATTCGGATGGTAGGGTCAGAATTTGGCGTCAACAACATGAAAGCATGGATCCATCCTGCCTTGTATCAACGGTTCAGGCTGGTGGTGGTGGTGTCATGGTGTGGGGAATATTTTCTTGGCACTCTTTGGGCCCCTTGGTACCAATTGAGCATCGTTGCAACGCCACAGCCTACCTGAGTATTGTTGTTGACCATGTCCATCCCTTTATGACCACAATGTACCCAACATCTGATGGCTACTTTCAGCAGGATAATGCGCCATGTCATAAAGCTGGAATCATCTCAGACTGGTTTCTTGAACATGACAATGAGTTCACTGTACTCAAATGGCCTCCACAGTCATCAGATCTCAATCCAATAGAGCATCTTTGGGTTGTGGTGGAATGGGAGATTCGCATCATGGATGTGCAGCCGAAAAATCTGCGGCAACTATGTGATGCCATCATGTCAATATGGACCAAAATCTCTGAGGAATGCTTCCAGCACCTTGTTGAATCTATGCCACGAAGAATTGAGGCAGTTCTGAAGGCAAAAAGGGGGTCCAACCCGTTACTAGCATGGTGTACCTAATAAAGTGGCCGGTGAGTGTACACAGCGTATTTGTGGGGCATAACTGCTGTAATGCGGCCAAAGTTCGCCCCACAAATACGGTAAAATCATAGCGGCGAGGGCTAGGATTAGCTGCTGTTTTCCCTGCACATAGAACCTGCCCATAAAAATAAGTGACCTGCCGCTTCTTTCAGGGGGAAAGTGAAAATGGATGGGAGGTGCCTGGAGCGCTGCTGAAATTGCACGCTGGAGAGCACGTACTTTCAACAGCAGGCGTATAGCGGTGCGCACAGGTCCGTGCCACTATATGCTGTGTGAACATACCCTTAGGGCAGTGCGCCGTGTGTTTTGGAAGTACATGCTGTTCAGCGCGTACTTCCAAGCACAGGGGGGCCGGTCCATTCACCTCCACTATCAGAGCCACGAAGAAGTGACGTCACTTCTCTCCCCCGGTGTGCAATATATGTGTATTGTACGCACGGAGAGACAAGATGAAAATTCATAGCTCTCTGTGAGAACTATGAATTACAGTAATTGTGGCACGCATGTCGGGCGTATTGAAGTGCACATGGTTTACGCAGTGTGAACATACCCTTAGTCTGGCTGCAGCAGCTAAAATCATACGCAACCCTGACAAATGACAGGTATAAAAAATTATATTCAAATATCATTCGTCATCAGGTTGTAGTTTACATGTCTAAGGGTATGTTCACACAGTGTAATTGCGGTAATCCATAGCTCTCATAGAGAACTATGGATTACACGTCCTCCCCCCATGCGTACAATATGATCGTATTGTATGCATAGGGAGATAAGTGACATGTCAATGCATGTCTATGGGCCTGGCGGGCTGTTCCCCCACTCCGTGCTTCGAGAAGATGTGCTGAACAGCGCGAGCTCCTGAACCACACAGTGTATTGCGGCGCGTACCGTACATGTCACAATACACCGTGTGAACATAGCCTAAGGGACACACAGGCAGGATTATGTTTTACTGATGTGAATGAGGTGATATTGTGGATATGTGTGTGTATACACCAATATACATACACATATACACAGTACATACACAGAGACATACATACACAGAGACATATATTCAAACATACATACACACACACATACAATGCATACATACACACACATACAGTGCATACATACACACACACGTATACACATATAAACATACACACAGACATCTATACAAACACATACACACATGTATGCACATAAATACAATACATACACACATGCATACACATACATTCAGTACAGTTCTCATTCAGGAACATTATTTTGTCTCCCCCTTATTACACTACTTAGAATTATTGTTCAGCACTGAGGCTCCTCACTCACTTGTGTCTTTCTTGCTGGTCTGGTCCTGGGCGAGATAAGAGGACAGCAGGGGGCGGAGCCTCTCACGGCCGGACAGCCGCTGCTTCCAGAATCCCTTCACAGTGTGAGCAGCCGGCGCCCCTTCCTCCCTCCTGTCATCCCGGGCAGTCGCCCTCCCCCTCTCTGCCTGCACATAGCTGCTGCTGCTCTAAATTGTATGTGCACCCAGAGGACGCACAGACAGTGGAACAGCTTGTCGGCTCTACAGGTCACAGTAATGACCTGGAACCGGACGTTCTGAGACTCGGGGCACAGGGAGTCTGGTCCGGGGCTTGTGCCCCGAACAAACCTACCTAGCGACGCCCCTGATATTGGTCACATGTATAAACCAATATAAAAGATTTCTGACATAATGTTACTTTGCAGCATACATGTCAGAGTTCAAAACAGTCATATTTCCTGCCTATTTTTATACGTAGCGGTATTTTTATATGTACTGGTTCTCATTGCTAAACACTAGCAAATCTAGAAAACTACAATTACTTGATTATTTAGTTACAATAACACAAAGAAGGCAAAAAAAACCCAAACAAACACATTTTCTATCCTTAGAAACCCTTTCATGATTTAGAAGATGCCAAACAGACCTTCGAAGGCAAAGCCATCAATGCTTTCATAACCTCATACTGGCATCTAGGATTATTATGTGCATTTTTCTTGACAGTCACAATTTATGCTTTATTTTTGTAAGAAAAGGTCAAATCCTGTTTAAAATGTGTCTAGAGAAATCACCAAGTAGAATTTTAGATAGCATAAAAGAGTTTAGTAAAGAGAAAGATATAAAAAGAGAAAAAGAGAAGAAGAGAGATTAATTTTTTTTCATAAACATTTACTATTGCCAGTCTACAGATTAGGACAGAGTTATTATGTTGGCATGATTCTTTACAGAAGCCACAATAATAGGTCTAATTGCATATATTAAATTCATCCTGGAAGTACCAGTCAAGGAGACAGAATGATTAACCCATAATCTTGACTGCAGGCAACTACATCATTTCACTTCTCCCTCCCATACTTCAATGGCACTGTTGCTTTGTTTGACTTTATTTGCTCGTATTTTTTTAAGTTCTACATTTTTATTCTAATTTTTGTTTTACTATAAGTGGATTAGAATAGAAAAAAGTTTCTTATTATTCCTGCCCCATTCACATTTTAAAGAGGTTTTGCCACAAAGTAAAATTGACGTGGGAAGTTTGTAAATTAAATAACAAACATTTTCACTATTCATTATTATTAAAAATTCTGCACCGATTTTGTCTTAGCTGCTCATTTAAGGCCACATGTATGAAACAGTTTTGGTCTAAAACTCACTTTTTTCCCCACAGGTTTCTATGCGCAAAAAAGTGAGTTTTAGACCAAAACCATTTCATACATGTGACCCTTAGTGATCCATTGTTTACATCTCGTCTCCAGTTTTCAGTCCTGGTCGCACATGCTCAGACATCACCTCTCCTTTCAGGCAGCTACTGAATGTTCAAACCCCAGGTGCTGTCATTCTACTTCTGTCTTCTGTACTCCTTAGTAATAAGTAAAACAGTGCAAATAAATAAAAAAAGAAACCTCAATGAGCATTGATAAAGATATTGATAAAGAGCATTGATAAAGAGAAAAAAATCCACAGGTTTGGTTCCTGCAGGGATTTAAACCGAGGACCCTTGTGCCTGGAGGCAAAAGTTTTACCTCCGAGCTACAATGTAGCTACTTACAGTTATACACATAAACAGACCTTTGTTTGACTAAATAGAGGAAAGGCCTGGTGATGTCATCCTCCAGGGTCACATGATATGCAATTCAAACAAATCACACACCCCCTTCTGCGCACACAGAGCTGAAGAGCTGGATATGGGAGGTATAAAATGAGGTTGTGGCAAAACCCCTTTAAGTCCTTACTGTACTTTCAAAAGCAGAAATTTGAGCCTTCCAATTTGTGAGAACTTCTCATGCAATGTAGAGCAGTACCTTTGGAGCAACATGTTGGTCCTGGGCTACCTATATGTGGCATTACAGCTGTTACCTGTAGTTGCTTCAGAAACGGATAGAGCAAAGATTTCTTGTCAAAGAAAACTTGATGCAATGATTTGTCTCAAGACACAACAACAGCCACTGAAAAGCATTGAGAGGTCAAGATGAGATTCTTACTCACAGTATCATAATGAGTTAAATGTCACGTTAAGCTTCGCTACATCTGTACCATTGTGATGTAGTGAGGAGCTCATAGCATTACTAGAACTTTGTAGCAGGGTTAAAACCTTATAACTGGCATGTTACACTAGCGTAGAGGTTTATACTTTTATCATTGTTTTTTCCTTTTTCAATAACAAGTGTGACTTAACACCACCTAATATATTTATAGGTATGAGACTTTTGCTGTAGAAGGACATACACTTCTCCCATAACACAGATACTATTCTCCGTTCTGAAATAAAGTTAATTTGGCATGCATTCTAGACACAAGTGGCCAGGAAGCATGCTGGCTCAGTGGTTAGTATTGTTGCCTTGCAGCGCTTGTGTGTCTGGTTCAACAACCACCAACCACAACATCTGCAAGAAGTTTGTATGTTCTCCCCGTGTTTGTGTTGGTTTTGGCTCAGTATTCTGTGAGTAATGCTAATCTCTGTACAGCGCTGTGAAAAATAATGCATGTCATCAAAATTTGGTAACTTATTTACTTTCTGTCATATTACTTCACTTGAAGTAGGGGTTAAGAGGGTTCTCTTAATTAGTTTCTTCAGAAAAAATAAATACAAAAATTGTCACATATAATTAGAGATGGGCGAATTGATTCTAACGAAGTGGAATTCGTTTAGAATTTCAGGAAAACTTCGGTTTTGAACAAAGTCGAAGTTTGGGGTACTTCGGGTGAATGAAGTGTGCTTTTGATTGATAAATTGGCTGCGAGCTCATGGCGTTACATAGGGCAAAGCACTCTGGGAGGAAGAAAGGCATAGCCTGCATGACATGTGCAGAGATGAAGCCAATCAGAGACCGGCGGGATTCTGTGACGTCACCGCACTATATAAGACCGGGCGCGACGCTGGGAGCTCATACCGCTCTCACTGTACTGATCAGGGAAGGTGCTGCCGCGGCTGATTGTTACTGAAGAACTGATTTTTATACAGCGATTTTTTTGGGTTGTCACAGCTTGTCTCAGAGACTGCTTCTCTTAATGTTCTATTTCTGATTTTTTGGTGTATTGGATCTGAAGTCCAGTGTGCGTCTACTTGAGCTGCATATAAATTTTAATGCTATCTGCTCACAGCACATTGAATATCCAAGGGGCATCTAAGCCAGTTCCTGTTGTATTCATTTAAAGAAACAGCGTTTTTATAATACAAATACCACTTCATTTTTGGCTGCTCAATTCTTTTGCGCAATTTACATCCAGGGCTTAATTAAGCGTTGTTCTGCTGCTGTTGTGACTCCAAGAAACCGTCTTTTTCCCCGCCAAAAAAATACAATTTTCCTGTAGCATAATTCACAAACAAGGTTAATTACAATTTTTTCTCTTGTTGTGTAGCGTAGAAAACACGCAATTGTAACACGCTACAAAGCTAGTAGTTTCCGGCTGCTCAATTCTTTTGCGCAATTACATCCAGGGGTTAATTAAGCGTTGTTTTTGTGCTGTGGTGACAAAAATAGACCGTCTTTTTCACCGCCAAAAAATAAATTTTTCCTGTACCATAATTCACAAGCGAAGGTTATTTAAAATTTTTTCTCTTGTTGTGTAGCATAGAAAACACGCAATTGTAACACGCTACAAAGCTAGTAGTTTCCCGGCTGCTCAATTCTTTCGCGCAATTTACATCCATGGGTTAATTAAGCGTTGTTCTGCTGCTGTTGTGACTCCAAGAAACCATCTTTTTCACCACCAAAAAATACAATTTTCCTGTAGCCTAATTCACAACCGAAGGTTAATTACAATTTTATCTCTTGTTGTGTGGCGTAGAAAACACGCAATTGTAACACGCTACAAAGCTAGTAGTTTCTGGCTGCTCAATTCTTTTGCGCAATTTACATCCAGGGGTTAAGTAAGCTTTGTTCTGCTGTTGTATTCAGTAAAGGAAACTTTGTTTTTCACCGCCACAAAAGAAATTCTGTAGCATAATTCATATTCGAAGGTTAATTAAGCCTGTTTGTGCTTTTATATTCAGTAAATACACAGAGTTTTTAAACGGCACATATAAGTAAATTTTTCCTGCCCATTTGTGGAGCGCAATTTATATCCAAGGGTTACCCACGCTTGTTAGTGGGTTCATTTGGCGTCAAATACAGGGTGTGTATTTATCATATACAGATATCTTCATCAAACAGTGTCTGTACATTTTAGAAGAAACAGTGTGTCAGACAGAGAGGTGGCAGGCTCTTCACCTGCGAGTGGCAGAAGCACAAACATTCCTGTAGCAGGTCGCAGCACAGCAAGGGGACGTCGCAGCAGGGGTCACTCGGTGAGGCCACAACTGCCGCTGTCATCTAGCGGCCGTGTACTGACTAGCAACCCAATGATTCTTGATTGGTTGACTAGGTCATCCACTTCCTCCCAGATGACATCTGACAACCCCAGCCAAGAGTCGGTGGGAACGTCAGACACAACCCTTAGTTGGCATGGCCCGGGAGCGGTCAGTGGCCCTCACCTGTTCTCAAAACCCCCCTCTGTCCCATCCGGTTCCCTCAGCCAGAGATCTACTATGTGTCTGGCTCAGCGCCACTATATAGCGAGGATGAACAATTTGAGGAGGGCAGTCAGAAGCTACTTGGCAGCGAAGAAATGGGGCCAATATCCCCTGCTTCTTGCAGTAGGCGGCAAAGTATAGATGTTGAGAGTGGCAGGGAGGTCATGTTGTGAGGGGTCAGCCTCTGCATATCAAGACCGTGATGAGGACAGCAGTGACGATGAAAACACAAATAGATGATGATGTAGCCACCGCACTTGGTGCCGGGTGAGGCAAGGCTTCATCATCGTCAGGAGAAGAGGGCGTCAGCTTGCGTGTCAGCAGCGGCGCAGCCAGCAAGTGGGTCGTGTGGCCATGAGTCAGCAGGATAGCAGCAGTGTGAGGTCGGGAGCCAAGCGGCCACGGGGTAAAAAACCCGCTTTGCAGGTCCAAGAAAGTAGCGGCACAGGGGCTCAGCGAGGCAGCGGCGGCAGTAGTCACTCAGTGCGGAGCGTTGGCGGTAAAATCCGATACTCGGCGGTGTGGCAGTTCTTTGCTAAGACACCGGAGGAGCCGAATATGGGTATATGTAGAATCTGTAAGCAGAAAGTGACCACTATCTGACCTCATGCTGCTGCTGTGGCTGCTGCCGTGACCTACACACTGTGTCATTGTCCAACTCTGTGGCCTACTCCTGTTTTTGCCACCTCCAGAATGTGATTGTGCCACTGTCTGACCTCATGCTGTTCCTGTGGCTGCTGCCGTGACCTACACACTGTGTCATTGTCCCACTCTGTGGCCTACTCCTGTTTTTGCCACCTCCAGAATGTCATTGTGCCACTGTCTGACCTCATGCTGCTGCTGTTGCTGCTGCCGTGACCTACACACTCTGTCATTGTGCCACTTTCTGACCTCATGCTGCTGCTGTGGCTGCTGCCGTGACCTACACACTGTGTCATTGTGCCACTATCTGACCTCATGCTGCTCCTGTGGCTGCTGCCGTGACCTATACACTGTGTCATTGTGCCACTGTCTGACCTCATGCTGCTGCTGCCGTGACCTACACACTGTGTCATTGTCCCACTCTGTGGCCTACTCCTGTTTTTGCCACCTCCAGAATGTGATTGTGCCACTGTCTGACCTCATGCTGGTCCTGTGGCTGCTGCCGTGACCTACACACTGTGTCATTGTGCCACTGTCTGACCTCATGCTGCTCATGTGGAAGCAGCCATGACCTACACACTGTGTCATTGTCCCACTCTGTGGCCTACTCCTGTTTTTGCCACCTCCAGAATGTCATTGTGCCACTGCCTGATCTCATGCTGCTGCCGTGACCTACACACTGTGTCATTGTGCCACTGCCTGACCTCATGCTGCTGCTGCCGTGACCTACACACTGTGTCATTGTGCCACTGTCTGACCTCATGCTGCTGCTGTGGCTGCTGCTGTGACCTACACACTGTGTCATTGTGCCACTGTCTGACCTCATGCTGCTGCTGTGGCTGCTGCTGTGACCTACACACTGTGTCATTGTGCCACTGTCTGACCTCAGGCTGCTGCTAACGTGACCTACACACTGTGTCATTGTGCCACTGTCTGACCTCATGCTGTTTCTGTGGCTGCTGCCGTGACCTAAACACTGTGTCATTGTGCCACTTTCTGACCTCATGCTGTTCCTGTGGCTGCTGCCGTGACCTACACACTGTGTCATTGTCCCACTCTGTGGCCTACTCCTGTTTTTGCCACCTCCAGAATGTCATTGTGCCACTGCCTGACCTCATGCTGCTGCTGCCGTGACCTACACACTGTGTCATTGTGCCACTGTCTGACCTCATGCTGCTGCTGTGGCTGCTGCCGTGACCTACACACTGTGTCATTGTGCCACTCTCTGACCTCATGCTGCTGCTATGGCTGCTGCCGTGACCTAGACACTGTGTCATTGTTCCACTCTGTGGCCTATTCCTGTTTTTGCCACCTCCAGAATGTCATTGTGCACTGTCTGACCTCATGCTGCTGCTGTGGCTGCTGCCGTGACCTCCACACTGTGTCATTGTGCCACTGTCTGACCTCATGCTGCTGCTGTGTCTGCTGCCGTGACCTACACACTGTGTCATTGTGCCACTGTCTGACCTCATGCTGCTCTTGTGGCTGCTGCCGTGACCTACACACTGTGTCATTGTGCCACTGTCTGACCTCATGCTGCTGCTGCCGTGACCTACACACTGTGTCACTGTCTCACTCTGTGGCCTACTCCTGTTTTTGCCACCTCCAGAATGTGATTGTGCCACTGTCTGACCTCATGCTGTTCCTGTGGCTTCTGCCGTGACCTACACACTGTGTCATTGTCCCACTCTGTGGTCTACTCCAGTTTTTGCCACCTCCAGAAAGTGATTGTAACACTGTCTGACCTCATGCTGTTCCTGTTGCTGCTGCAGTGACCTACACACTGTGTCATTGTCCCACTCTGTGGCCTATTCCTGTTTTTGCCACCTCCAGAATGTCATTGTGCCACTGTCTGACCTCATGCTGCTGCTGTGGCTGCTGCCTTGACCTACACACTGTGTTATTGTGCCACTGTCTGACCTCATGCTGCTGCTGTGGCTGCTGCCGTGAACTACACACTGTGTCATTGTGCCACTGTCTGACCTCATGCTGCTCCTGTGGCTGCTGCCGTGACCTAAACACTGTGTCATTGTGCCACTGTCTGACCTCATGCTGCTGCTGCCGTGACCTACACACTGTGTCATTGTCCCACTCTGTGGCCTACTCCTGTTTTTGCCACCTCCAAAATGTCATTGTGCCACTGCCTGACCTCATGCTGCTGCCGTGACCTACACACTGTGTCATTGTGCCACTGCCTGACCTCATGCTGCTGCTGCCGTGACCTACACACTGTGTCATTGTGCCTCTGTCTGACCTCTTGCTGCTTCCCTGACCTACACACTGTGTCATTGTGCCACTGCCTGACCTCATGCTGCTGCTGCCGTGACCTACACACTGTGTCATTGTGCCACTGTCTGACCTCATGCTGCTGCTGTGGCTGCTGCCGTGACCTACACACTGTGTCATTGTGCCACTGTCTGACCTCATGCTGCTGCTGTGGCTGCTGCTGTGACCTACACACTGTGTCATTGTGCCACTGTCTGACCTCATGCTGCTGCTATGGCTGCTGCCGTGACCTAGACACTGTGTCATTGTTCCACTCTGTGGCCTACTCCTGTTTTTGCCACCTCCAGAATGTCATTGTGCCACTGTCTGACCTCATGCTGCTGTGGCTGCTGCCGTGACCTACACACTGTGTCATTGTGCCACTGACGGACCTCATGCTGCTGCTATGGCTGCTGCCGTGACCTAGACACTGTGTCATTGTGCCACTCTGTGGCCTAATACTGTTTTGCCGCCTCCAGAATGTCATTGTGCCACTGCCTGATCTCATGCTGCTGCTGTTGTGACCTCCACACTGTATCATTGTGCCACTCTGTGGCCTAATACTGTTTTGCCGCCTCCAGAATGTCATTGTGCCACTGCCTGACCTCATACTGCTGCTGCCGTGACCTCCGCTCTCAGTCATTGTGCCACTCTGTGGCTTCCTCGTGTTTTGCCACCTACAGAATGTCATTGTGCCACTGTCTGACCTCATGCTGCTGTGGCTGCCGCCGTCACCTCCACACTCTGTCACTGATGTTGCCACCTGAGCCCTCAGCTTGTTTTTTTTCCAGCTGTCGCTCGCATGACTTTATCAGGCTACATTTC
The DNA here is from genome assembly GCA_025379985.1 of Phyllomedusa bahiana. Classification (NCBI taxonomy): domain Eukaryota; kingdom Metazoa; phylum Chordata; class Amphibia; order Anura; family Hylidae; genus Phyllomedusa; species Phyllomedusa bahiana. Next base: position 9,927 of record JAODAL010023946.1, on the reverse strand, counting down.
CCCTTCAGTTTTTTGGTCAGTTTTGCCCTCTTAAGTGCCCAGGGAATTTTATAGTGAAGCGATTCTAAGAGCGGCGGCAGTCATGTGCGTGTCATACTAAAACACAACATTGTATGACGACCAAACCAAGCTCCCTCTGCATATTTAAGCATGGCACAACGTTCTACAGCACCCTGCAGGCTCTGTGCAGCCTGGAAATAGCCGCTTTTTAACGTGATTCGTGCCGAAGTAATTCGGAACGAAGTTATTTTTTGCCAAGAAATTCGGCGTTGAATGAAACGAATTTCGGGAAATTCGCCCATCTCTAGTCATATTGCATTATGAATTTAAGCAGAGTACTACAAAATTTGAAGAATATTAGTATAAAAATAAGACAAACCATGAAGCTCTCTGGTTGCCAGCATGGGAAGAACCAGATAGAGGGTAATAGATCCAGCTATTAAGTCCTTTCTGCCCTCAGTATGCCCTCCTATGATACATTTTTGTGGGCATCCTGCAGTTGTATATCAGCTGTTTAATGGCAGAAAGCACCATGTTCTGACATTCAGGAAAAGTCTTTGTGTCAAGAGGTTTGGCTTTCTTAAGATAAGCTTTTAAAGCCATACCCTTTAGGTCTTGCAGTAGGGAAAGGGGGTGTGTACTGAAACTCAGTTGCTGGGAAGGAATATAGATCAAACACAGCAAAGGATCCTAGAAAAGCAGCTTTCAAACATAAAATGTTGCTGCTTGACTACACATAAGGTAGGCTACATGTAGCACAGGAAAAGTTAACACATAAAACATCTCATGGAGATGATTGGACACTCAGGCCAGCCACTTGAGGTTTTTTTTTCCTGGCTCTACAAATCAAAAGAAAAATGTTTTATCTACTGCCATTAGAAATTCTTTCTTTTTTTCTATTCTGAAATTGACCAGGAGGGAAAAATTACATAATATGAATTGCAAACAATATTATCCACACCATAGTTTCTATAAATGCCCTAAATGGCCAACAATACAAATTCATAAAGGAAAACTTAGATATAATAAGCTGCATGCAATAGCTTAACAGGCATATATGGAGACTGTACAACTGTAGTATCCCTGTACGTAGATAAATTATCTCTTTTTGCCAAACAAACAAATCCTAACTTATCTCAACTCTTCTTGTCAGATGACCTGTATGACTTGTGGAGAGTAATGCATGACTCAGAGTGTGATTACACTTTCTATTCCAATGCATACAAATCTTACTCAAGAATTGATCTTATAGTAGTTGATAAATGGTTACTGAAAAAAGCTATCTCAGCTCTCTACCACAGGCCTGTTCAAATGGTCTGACAACGCTGTATGTCCATGTAACTGCCAGCATTGTAGTTAATTTCTAGAGTAAAGACAATAAACCCTTTGGATTGGCCAAAAATTTTATATCATGCTGTGTGGGATACTGTATTGTAGATAAAAAGAACCAGAACTTGGGGGTTATCATTTGGAGAGACAGAGTGAGACACTTTAGTACTGGTTTATACAAACATCAATAGATTAGCAGATGGACGTGTTAATCCCAGCTGAATGAATAGTTAAGTGAATGGTCCTTCTCTTTCTTTATTGCACTGTCCAGTCAGAAACACCAGATTTACCTGGAAACCTGATCAAAGGGTTTAGAATGTATAGATATGATTTGAATTATTAGTTCACAGTGTGGGGGTCAGTTATGAATTCTGTGATCTTTTTCCATCATCCTCTCTTAACCTCAAGTAGCAGAAAAAATTCTAAGGGCAACATTTTCCAATATGAATGTGCCATAATGTTGGTGTATTTCGCGCCCAAAAAACTTTTGATGCTACATTCTCGATATAATGAATTGTAATATACCAAAACTAGACGCATTATATGCCGGGTATGACATATTGTGATGCGCCTAAAAGGGTGCATTATATATAGTAGCAATGACACACTGTGCACCTCTTTAACTCAATGAGCCTATCAAGGCGCATTACATACACTAGCATTGATACGCTATGTGTCTCGATTACGCAATGCACCTTTTTAGGCGTATTAAGTTTACTATGCAAGGTATACCAGATGCCAGATTTTTGAGTACTTTCAGGTGTACTTTACACTGACTACATGCGCCTAAAAACTGTGGCAGCGATGCCAATTTTCGGACATGTTGCCTATAGTGTTTAGATGCTTCAGTTGTTTCTCCATTTATTTGTGTAATACTGTATGTTTTGTTCTTGTGTGTTCTAAAGAATCCATAGTCTTTCTCTGAGAATTTTAACCTTTTGACTGCCAAAAAAAGCGATGTGAGCTGTTGAGAAATAACTTCCAAATTTGCAAATTTATGGCAATGAGTTGTGCATCTGGGTGAGTGGACTATATTTGATTTATGCTTGGTTTGCAACCCAAGAAGTGGAAGGTTACTGTGAGACTGAGTGTGTGCCACATATGTAACATGGAACTTAAACAATTATCTTCTTTCAAACTCTAACTTAGAATACAGGCTATATAAACCAAAAGATAAAGCTCATGTCTCCAATCTATACTCAGATCTGATTTATGATTTTTTGTCCCAGATCTCTCTCTCGAAGTTAACAGAACATAAGATCATCTTTCTTAATAATCCTATTTTACTTTCTGAAATGTTGAAGGTAACTAGGACATTGAAAATTAATTATTCAAATATCCCCAACAACCCTATCATTGAATACTTTATATCATTCATCAAACTTTTTGGGGGACATGTATGAATGGGGATGCGCCAGAAGTTTGGCGTATTTTAAGCATTACTGAAATGCCTCCTGTACGCCTGTAGCAGGCGCATTACAGAGCGTAAGCAGCACTTTGTAATGCGCCTTATTTCGGGGGGCGTGCGGGAGGCGGGGCGCACTAGAACCGTACGAAGCTATAGATTCATATTTTCACTATGGCAATTCTAGGCGCATTACTGCTGGAACAGTAATGCGCCTAGAAAGTGGTTTACCTGAGCCAGAAATGCGCTTGTAGAGCGTGTTCATAAATCAGGCATTTTCTATGCTATTGTTATGCGCATTAAATTTGCCGTTTAAATGCCAAACTTCATACATGCCGCTCTTCGTTTCTACCCATATTAGATTTGTATAGTGCTTCTCCATAGGAGATGCTTCAAGCTATTATTGTCCCATTACCAAAATCAAGGAAAGCATTGTATAAACCAGTTAAATTTTGACCTATGTTAAACTTAACCCTTTAAGCCGAACACCTTAAAAGTACTTACTGATGCAGCTGAATTTCGTAGTTTTGCCTCAACAATCGTAACTTTTTTATCTTTTAGGTGATGCAGTTGTGTGAGGACTTGTTTTATGCTGGATAAGTTGTATTTTTGTGGGGCATAGTTTAAATTCACAAATGAATTACTACAGAATTTCTTTTTTTTAACTTTTTTACACCATTCACAGTTCACACTTAATAACATATTAGATGAATTTTACAGGTTATGACGTGCAGATACCTAGTATGTGCAGGACTTTGTTTTTTTGGTGTAAGGTAGGTCAATAACTTTTTTATTAAATTTTTCTTTTTATTTTATTATTTCTTTTTTCTACACTTTTTTAGGTTTTTTACTATTTTTAATCACATTAAGGGATAACTATTGTACAATTTTTATCTACACTTAGTAATGTATTAGCAAATTAATATATGCTAAAACATTATAATCTGTGTCAGTGTGACACAGGCAGCAGTCAGGGCAGCAGAAAGTGTGCTGTGACTGCAGGCTTACTATACAAACAGCCTTGGGGCTACTTAAGGTAGTCCCAATCACCTGATGGAGCAGGGAATGCCCTTTGATCATGCCATGGTCATGGACCGTGGCAATCAAAGGGTTAAGCGCCAGGAATTTGAGGTTTTCTCCATTTCCCGGCACTTACAGAAACTGCTCACAGCACACAGCTGTGATGCTGGGAGCCTCAAAACCACGAAGAACGATCTGAAACTCCTGCCATCAAGAGACAGTGGGCGGTTAAACCTCAAAGTATATTCAAAATTATTTGCACTAAAACTATCTAACAATACCCCAACATTGATTAACAGAGATCAGGGGGATACAAACAGATAGACTTTTTATGGGTCTAGAAAAAATTATTTACCTTGTACTTATTGCTGACTTTACCTAAGTATATCTACTGCTGAATGAGAAGAAGTCATTTATTCCAGTATGTTCCAGATATATTTGGGCAGTTCTACAAATTCTCAGAGGCTTCAATTAAAGGGGTTTTCCCATGAAGTAAAATGCACTGCACAGGTCCCTGACTGCTAATTGATTTGAAGCCTTGTGGTTATTTCTTCTGTAAAGCAAATGTCTATATAAATAGTTTGTTTTCTAATGCATTTACAATCAGCCATGGGTTGCCTACAGTTACTTTTGCTATAACAATAAAACTTCTTTTAGAGTTCATTAAACCTCATCATTATACCTCAGGTTTCAAAGTTACCAATTCAGAAAATATACTAGGTCTGTTCAACAGTGACATTTTAATTCTAACCAATTCTACCCTGGTGTTAATGTACACTTTGGAGAATTGCAGTTTATAAAGTGTATGAATTTGTACATATCCACCTGGTATTATATGTATGAATTTAACTTTTGTATGAATTTTTGTGAATATTGCCTTTTTCTAATGTATACATCTTTTTCTAGTCTGCTTTGTACTGTATTACTACATATATTTTTCCATTTGATATTCCCAATATGAGTTATTTAAGAATATGAAATAACAAAGCTTATATATTAAGAATTATGTAATTTACTGACTTAGTTTTATGGTCTTGTGACTGTATCTATATAAGAAGGGGAATTTCTATTTGGTGCCAAGGTGCTATTTAGTTTTTTGTCACCTTATTTCACAGAGATAATAGGTATTTTTTGGAGAATTTCAATAATATGTTCTACTAAAGAGGGTTTTTCACCCTTTCTGGCGTAAAATGCGCCAAAAGTAAGTGGGCTGCGATGTATGATACGCCAAACAAATGTAATAGGTGCATTGTTTGCAAGACTCAACACTTTTAAATGCGCCTAACATGAAGGGGCGTTCTGGCAGAGTGTCACACCACACATAATATTAGACACATATATGAATGTGGGTCAGCAAAACTAGGTGCATTACTGCACGAACAGGCAGACCTATTGAAATGTGGTCTGCCTGAGTCTGAAGAGTCGAAGTGGAGCTAGATTTGCTATTTGGGCAAAAAATGTCCATTATTTCTCAACTTACATCAGTAAAATAATAAATAGTAATTTATGATAATTATCAAACTATATCAAATTAAAGTAATTACATTTAATTAAAAAGTTATCATATAAAATTAATATAAAAATATATAATATTCATATAAAAATATCTCCTATAAAATGTATTTAAAATTAATAGTATCTAAAACTAATACATTAAATAACCCAATTATGTTGTTGTTCAGATTTTTTTATTTTTACTATATTAAAATTAAAATTTATGTTTGCTGCTCTCACCTTTTATTCTACAAACAGCAAGAGCCAGCACACCACAGGTCTTGCTGGGACCTGTGGTCCATCAATAAAGATCAGTACCATAGTTTCTATTCACTGGCATGCTATTCTAATGACTTTGCTTTTATTTCCAATCTATCTATAGCCTTTAAACATATTTGGCACATTACTAATACACCAAAGTTCCGTAATGCGCCTAACGCATTGGCGAGGCACGTTGAACTTTAGAAGCCATTTATAATCGCACAAAAAACACTTTCATACATTCAGGCGCATTATAAACTGAAAACGAGATGCGATAATTCACTTCGAAGCGCCTTCCTTCATACATGTCTCCCTTAATGTGTCAAAATACAAAGTCATAAATGTAATACTAACCCTGTTAATGCTTAACCCTTTACATTTTAAATATCCATTCCAATGGGATAAGGAATCATTCACCTATTTAGGAATACACCTCTTATTTTACTATATACTAATTACAATTCCCACTCAACAAGATTAAAAAGATTTTAAATCTACTAATTCCCATTCATATAAAATAACTAAAAGAACCAAACAATAATTTAAAGACATATAGGCTATGTCTACACGGCAGTGATTTACTGTCAGATGTTTACGTGGATTCGGCATTTAGAATCCACAAAAATCCGTCAATCATCCACATAGACCTCAATAGAAAATCCAAGCTGTAGTCTACACAGCTCAGATTTTCCGAGGGTAGATTTTAAAATCACCAGTTTAAAAAAAAAAATTAGAACATGTTATCATATATCACTTGAAAATGGTGGATTATAGTACTGTTCCATATATCACCATATATCACTTGATAACGGTGGATTATAATACTTTTAAATTGAATGTGGCACCCAAAATCCAAAAACCGCGGCATACAAATGCGTCAAAAAACAAAAAGAGTGTAATTTGAATTAGAATCTGACCAGTACTTTGTCCTTGCTGTGTAGACATAGCCATACAGTATGTTAAGCCTAACATCCTCGAATACAAATCAAAACATTATATCAGCCTGTTTTCAAGGTCTAGGCTGCCCTTCAGTTGTTCAATACCACCTGGCTTGTATTTTTTGCCATCTACATTTTCTATGGCTGGACTGAGTTTCAATTATAAATATTTGGTTATGATAATCTATTTTACTACATTTATATATTCCACTTAATTATTTGTATTTTAAAAAGTGGATGCATCCCTACATTTAAAGCTTTATTAGCTTTCTTTAACTTACTCTCTTTATTATTCCATTAAATTCTCTAAATTCATTGAATTTTATTAAAATTTTAAAATAATATTTTTTTTTTAATAAGGGAAGATTTTTGGGTGCATTCTAAAAGAATATTTTTTCATCTTTAAGATATATGCTTAGCATACCTCACAATGATCTAATACTTCAAGTTATGCCACACAATCTCGCAGTAAAGGATATCTATTCTTTATTAACCATTTTATCTATCTAAACTATTATCCATCTATACAGTTAAAAGGTATCTCAACCAATTACCATGCTTTATTGGACTCTTGTGACCCCCCTCCTTTTTTTTAAACTTTTGTATATCTCAAAATAAATGGACTTAAATTTCTCCAATTATCCCTCAACTCTCTACTTGCTTTAATATTTTGGAGACTTATAGTAAAAAAAAATACAAGTAGTTTTATGCCTTATTGTCCTTACAGATTTGTCAATATGTTTCAAAATGATTCACATAACTGTTGGCATTGTTAAAAACAGGTTGTGGTGATACAATACATTTTGGTGGGATTGCACATATATAATGCCTCTGTGGAAAGCAATTGAGAACTTATTAACACTAATGTGCAGAAATACAATTAATCTTACCCCTGCACAATGCCTATTATCTTTAGATTTGGACATTTTCCTTCATACCCACAAAACAGCAATTTTCCATACTCTAATTGCCACCAGAATGAAAATTGCTTCTCACTGGAAAGATCCCAAGCCACTTACACTATCAGAGATTCTAAGCATGATTAACGAAATCAGTTTATTCGAAAAACTGTCGCTTGCCGTCTTACACAATTTCTCAGTTGTCGGAACACATGGTTAAACTCAACACATCCTTTTTTTTTTTCAAACTGAAAACATAAGCTCTACTGTCAGAGATTATAGGCACCATTAACAAAAAATGTTTATATGTAAAAACTGTTGCTTCTAGTCTCAAGAGACTTGCACAAGGTTTTAGCTGTTGGGAGGTTTACTGAAACTTAAGTATTTTTTTAAATTTAGAAAATTCTTTAAGATTCGTAGTTATGTTCACAAAGGGTACATTAACTAAGGTTGTCTACACTCAAGGTTATCACTACTTCATTACTATGACATTGTTATTCTTTTAATGTTTTACTGTTTTCTCATTTTTATTATTAATATAATTCTATATCTTGTATTATTAGTTAAAAAAAATATAATTGCAACAAATGGAGGTAATTCTCTTATAGGTATCTCAAAATGTGTAGCAGTCATGATATATTAGATTTAACATCTTAATATGTCATTGTCTACATTATATGTGTGAATTCTCTATTATTTTAATGCTTGCCTCCAATAAAACAAAAATAATGGTTCAAAAAATATGACAGGCAGAAACTGCTGGGTGAGCTATTTTTACCATGGAGTTAATGTTTTTAGAAACAAACATACTGGACTACTAAGGTTTTTTTCCTCAGGCATGTTGAAAACTGAGTAGCGTGACAAATAATCTCAGAATCCTAGATGTGTGTGTTTAATATAAAACACTCACCCTTATTCACACCTCCTTATGAAATCTGCCCTGAGGACTATTTGATGTCTATGGTATGGAAAAGAACCCCAGCTGGAGACCTGGCATTCAATCGATGTCCTCTTAATGCTACTGGTAAATGTTCCTCTATTAAGATATATAACTTGGCATGTATAAACATTTATATAGGACTATAGGAACAATGTGAAGAATAAATGCTAACTAGCTCCTATCATCATTTACAAACACATAATTGAACCCATATAATAATACTTTGTATAAATGGAATTTCAAGAAATGGAATATATTGTGTAAGTCATTTTCACAATGTTATGTAGCTAAATTGAGTCATTTACGAGATTGCCTTTGTATGATTTCAGCATTGCTGTTGAGTCTAACATAAATATTTTCTGCATCCTGTGTGACTCATAGGCACCACTAGCAGACGCTGCTCTCTCAGTCTTCATGGAGTGGCCTTCTGGGAACAGCCGAGCTTTGCAAGATGCATATCAAATGAGTACAGACACTTGCAGCATTCAGTAGGTGCAAAGCCAGCTTTTGTCCTTGTTATGTTTAATTCCTACTATGTTGCTGTGTAGAAATGTAACTCATTCATATCTAGTCCAAAATGCAGCATAGACCAAGCAATGAAAGCACTTCTGAATTCAGCTTGCCCAGATTAGCAGAAGCAAACCTTAATCACTGCAAAGTCAATTTCATTTAGCTTTCCTGGAAATGAACAGGGACAATGAGTGTACCATATTAATTCTGACACATTGTGTTTTCAGTTAAAGGCCGGCTATACACTATTTTAATCAGAAATGAAGTATTTTGCACTTGTCTCACCCAAGACAGTTACAATACATAAAGATTTCTTATTGATGTGCGGATGTCAGAAATAGAGGTGCAACAGAAAGCATATATTTTGATAACCGTCCAAAAAATAAACTGAGTTTTGAAGAACTTAATAAATAAAATGTTCAATTGTCACAAACAGACTATAATGGGACAAATCTAATTATTATATTATTGGAATTACATATAAGGAGTTGTAAAATATATAACTAGGATAATGTATATTTTGATATAAATAATGAGACTATTAAAAGACAATAAGGTCTTCAGTGCCCATATAAATCCACAGGTTGACAGGGAAAAGACATTTATATAAGTCACAAGACCAGTGCCGGACTGAGATGAATGGAGCCCACCAGGGCTGGGACAATGGGTAGGCAGAGGTGGGCAATCGCTTAGGGCACCAACTTTGCCAGTCAAAAGTGAGACACAGTTAAGTGCTGTCACTTAACACTGAAACACATACTGATTGATGAGCTAAATGATGCAGAATTCATGCTCAGGTTACTAAGCAGGAGCTACTGAGCATTGATTTTTTGCACTCAGTGGCTGCTGCTGTCACTCACCTACATTTACTGCCCCTCCTCTGCTGCATGGCGCTGTCTTCTGCAGAACATCACAATAAGAAGGCGCGACACGTACCACCTAAATGCATCGTCCCCTAGCTTCTTCAAATATGACGTAGTCACTGTAAACGGGATGGGATTACAAACATTCACAGTTCTGGTGCCGGCCCCCCAGACAAGACAGCCATCAGAAGGACAGTTACAGATGCTGTTTCTGATCGGAGGTGCTGCGGTGAGCCTCAGTAAGAGCCAACAAAACACATTTGATAAA